>LQNK01001270.1:291918-309195 GCA_001586405.1 Phoebis sennae
TACCACGTGACAATGTGAGATTTTGGTTGAGTTGCAGACAAACCTTTTTATACTCTTAACGTTTAGATTAAGACGTTAGAACACTCAATGAATCCTCAAAAACCTTCAAATTATAACTAATTCTCTGCCCGCGGCTTCGCTCGCGTGAGCTTCGATTTTATGTATTTGTAGAGAATTAGTTTAAAGAGGCGCGCGCTCTGTGAGATTTTGGTCAAACCTATTTCCATAGAAAATTATGATAAAAGCTATAGACATGCACATATATCACTGGTCCTGCGATCGTAATTTTTTTTAATTTTTGTTGTGCTCCTCTAAAAATACAGAAATTAATAGCCCACGCGTGCGAAGCCGCGGGCGGAAAGCTAGTTTACAATAAATTCAGTGATTTGGCATGAAAAAGATACGGCTCTATTCCCAAACCACTTAACCGATTTGCATGGAATGTTGTACAAATATTGTTTATAACCCAAGAAAGGACATAATAGTTTTCATCCCAGAAATCCCACAGGAATGGAATATACGTGGTAAAAACTGATTACTGCTGGGCGAAGTGATATAATAACCGTGCTCCTCTCATCCTCCGCTTCTAATAGAAAGAAAGAAGGAAAGAAAAATTTATTTACTTAATAAGAAAGTACCACCACCGACAAAAAAAAATAATAATAAAATGCAAATAACAATATAAAATAAAAATAAACTTAAACACTATTTAACCTATTTTACTATGGTGCGGCAGTACCCTTAAAGTAAAAAGGAAATCACTCATCTTATGCTGCTGCGTGATAAACGCACACAGCACTGATTTTCAGTATTAATACTAAAATTCTTGAAATTTAATCTTGTAAGTGGCAACCCTAGTGCCTCGCATGTGCGCGTGCGCCGGGTATCCTTGAAGCCGTGCATCGACTGCACTTGCCGTATCAGTTCGGAAATGATCTTGCAATTATTTTTATTGTTTCAAACTATTGTTGAGTTGTTTCGCTGATGTATAACTGTTGTTTGTTGCTAGAAATTATGGCGATTTTGAAATAAATTTCCATTTTTGATAAAGCAGTATCAATCTGATTTTTAAAAATTATTCTATACTTACCTCCAATTGAGGAAAAAATACCAACAAACTAAGAAATATATTTAAAATAGTAACTATGTTAAATACAAGTATTGAATTAATACTCCTAATCCTAATAAATTAATTCAGAAATATTAAAAGCATATTAACAGAAAGAAAATATGTATATTCTACAGACTGCAACACCTAAAACGATACGTTTTTAATAAGAAATAGTAACAGATTCCAATTTGTATTTCATCTGATAAGATTCTGTTAGGCTTCCTTGTAATCCTTAATTTTCACTTGTATTATTTTTCCTATAAGATTAGAAATTACACACTCATATACTATACATACTCATAAACATACAAGTTTTATACATATATTATTTATAGTATAGCTATATAGCTCACGAAAACAATATGATGTATTGGGTAAATACAGAAATATTTAAAAATATACTTGATACTTTGATAGATTGTATTGTAACTTCTTATTGGAAATGCATTATAAGTACTGAATAAGACTTTTATACACTATTTTCACTATGAATTTTCGAAACTAATGTAATAAATAAAGTTTACTAATAAATAGTTTAAAAAATATTTAATTCAATACTTATTTAACATAGTCTTAAATATAAAATACATATACCGACACATGTTATGACTTTAGTGCGATATTTTGGATAAAAATACTTCAGTAATTCTAAGGTAAACTTGTTTCAAATAGAGCGCATACACACCATATAAGTCAAACATTACTTGTACACCAAGGGAAACAAGATGGACGAACGAAATAGATCTTTTTGCCTATTTTAAGATCCATTGTTTGTTTGTTTTTTTGTCTTTTAATAGAAATGGTATTGTTGTGGACTATTATTGAGGAAAATATTCTTTATTGCTTAGGCTCTTGGGAAAATATGGGTTTTAAATGTCGATCTATTAAACTAAGTAATTTTCAGTTTATGAATAACTAGCTGAGGATCCCGTTCACGTAGGATTTTCGGGATAAAAACTACACTATGTCACTCCTGGGGTTTCAAAGAATTTTTGTACAAAATTTCATCCAAATCGGACCTGTAGTTTCGGAGCCTATTCATGAGGATTAATAGAAACAAACAAACCTTTCCTCTTTATAATATTAGTATAGATTTACAAGTTTGTAATTGTAAATTAAACTTACATTTCATATTGGTCATAGTTTGGGTAATTTTAATAAATCTAAGCTAGTTCTTGAATAAGTACGACACATATTGACAAATATAAAATATTGACTGTTAATTCCAAATGTCGCAATGTTTTTTTGAATAAATATTGTATAAAAGCGGTAAGCAAGCTACTGATCAAAATCTTCTTCCATTATTCTTAACAGTTCGAGAGTTAGTACCATGTTTTGAGGAGGTGTTTTAGGCAAGCTGAAAACTTGTCTGATGCTTCTCTTATACCCTGACATGGATCTGTAGACCTGGCTGGTGGGTAGCGGAGCTACATCTAAATAAACACTTCTTTGATATAAGGCCGCCTATTATACTGTTAATTCTGTATATACTTTGTGTTTTCCTGTCTTTATTTATTTATTTATTTGATGCACCCATTACAGTTCAAGTAAACAATAAAAGCAGGCGCATACATCATTATAAATTGGTTAAAATAGTGCATAATTCATTTAAAAATTAAAATTCGTCATTCACATAAAAATGTTCTCTATGGTGCAATAAAGAGTTTAATAAATAAATAAAACCCGAATTTTTAAAATAAATAATACATTTGAAACATGCAATTTTTAAAACGACACGAAATCTAAATATAGATTTCCTAACAATTTACTATTAGCAATTTAATAGTTTACTAATAGGACAAAATTTTTATAATCAAGAAGTGTAATTTAAGGAAAAAATATTTTTTCACGATAACTAAGGCTACGCAAGTCAGTGTCAAAGGTAGCCGGTTCAGTGCCCGACCGGTCACCCCTGATAACATATCAGCATCTTAGATTCCTACTGGTTTGGCAATAAGGAAATATTGTGTATATCATTGTGCAATATTAGAACTGTTATGAAATATTAATGAATTAATAACATTCTATTTTATGCATCAGTAGTATTAAAAATACAAATAAACTTGTAACACTGTACATAGAAAGGGCGGCCTTATTGCTAATGAGCGATCTCTTCCAGGCAACCCGTGATTAGAGAAATAAATATTTATTTAAAAAAAAACATTTTACAAGGAATTCATTTTTTTACTACATATCATTTTGTTACTTTGACTTCAAACTATAGGTTAGTTTTACAAACGCCAATTATTAAATAACCCATATTTTATATCCCTTGTATGCAGTTTTTTATTAAAAGCAGTTAACACATCAAATGTCATTTCAACAAAGAAAACTTCAATCAGAAATCGAATCCACCAAATCTCAAAACAACACGTGTTAAAACAAATAAAACCCTAAGATTAACCATTATCGCGTACCGATTCAAATGACATTGGCTCTACTGGCCCGACCAGTTTCACCTGACCCATAGCTCACGAACACTCTGTATTACGCCACAAACCGCCAGAGACCAGCCGACGCTGGCCGGGCCTGCGCGCGCGCAATATTTGTTAACTCGGTCAATGCCCCGGGCGCTAGATAAAAAAAACTTTGTTTACGATTACGCAAAATAATGTGACGGTGGGGCCTCTTTAATTACATAACTATTTATCGTATTGATCCACTTTTTTAGTAAATAAAACTGGGAACAAAAAGTATAAAAAGTATCGCTTCCTATATTTTAGTTTCAACTATAAATTATTAAGAAAATAATTTATTGATATAAACCGATATAAAATCTTCATTAAAGGCAAATTACTTCTAATATAAATAATAGCCAACAATTACTTAGTAGTTACGATTATTATTATGTAAATCGACCAATAAAAGCTTGATTTATTATAGCAAAATTCTCGATAAAAATACAACTACTGGTGGTTAATGCTATTGTTTAATATGGAAACTCCTATTACTTGATTTCTCATTTGACACAATTATTTCCCATTGACTCAAGCGCTAAGTGGGTCACAAATCATCAACCGCGAATCATTAAAAACAAGCAATTACTGAAACTACACTCAATTAATAATTACTAATGAATACGAGTGAAAACCTGTCTGACGAGGAAAATGAAAAGCTCAAACGAAAGGGGAAAAGCTCCACGCCACACGCACACATGCCCGCCATTGAAAACGAAAGTGGCCGAGCGCCACCGAGCCCAGCCGAGCGCCCTCACCGAGTCAGTGGAACTCGGCGTGGAAACTAGGACATCAGTCGGCATCGCGGCGTGGTCGGGAGCGGACGCAGCGCGCTATATTACGCTCTGTGACATAACTGTGATGGTGCGAGTGAATAACTAACTATGATGGCTGTGGAAGGCCGGCCGGCGAGCGCCGGACCTGATACGCGAAAATCGCCGCCCCCAGACCGGCGGGCGATGAGTGAGCCCGAGCCCCGTACCCTAGCCGCGCGGAAGGCCTACCCGGAGCCTGATGATGGACCTTTAGACTTGACTGTTCACACTCGCAAGGAGATAACCGTTCGTGATTTCGCGAGGCACTCTTTCGCGGATCCCGCTGACTATGTGCGCGCTCAGGCGATCCTCCGGCAGTCCAGGGAGTACCTGGCCGCCGGGAGGGATTCCGGCACGGAATCAGACGACTCCGCCGGCCGCCTCAGCCCCGGAGACGACCCCATGTCCGGCAAAGCGTACAAGAAATCACTCATGAAGAGATACAGTAAGTTCGGTAGCTATAAGTTATTGTTTTACAGCAGATATACCATGTAACAATTATTATGTTAAACGTTGTTGTAACGAAAAATTAAGTTTTACTGCAGCATATAGAGAAACTATCTGTTTTTTAAACTTGCAGCAAATTGAAGGTTTAAAGGCAAAAGCTTTTCAATAAGCTTTTGATATTGAAACTACAATAAATTAAGTTTTGGAAAGCTCTACGACGTCTACGGCTGCTACGATTGTTGGTTTTTTGTGTGTTTGTTTCTGTTTACAATTTAAACAAACAATTTTATCAAAATATCTAGACAAATCTAGCAATATTCATATTGTTTTTGTGACTATTGGAGTTAAAAAAATGTTTACGAGTTTTGACGTTAAACTGAAAATAACGTATAAAAACTTATTTTATAACGTAAAAAATACTACGCAGGTTTTATGTAACAGTAAATCATTTTATATCAAAAACGTATTACACATAAATTAAATGTGTTCATTATCTTTACAACTTCCTTATGATTTTGATGAAAGTATTTTTCTTATCGTTTTGCAATAATTTTCGCTGTTATCAGTACAATACAAATAAATATTCAGAATTGCGCGATTAGTTTTTGTTCCACGTAGACGTTTTGGCTGGAAGAGATAGGCGGAACTGTCAAGCCGTCATTAAATTGATCTGCTTTTCACTAAATATGCACTATAGAGAATTTTGTGCTATATATATTTGAAATTGTGATAAGTGGGTAAATTATATATTTCGTTAATTTTACGAATTAAATGATAATCCCTTATCTGGCTTATTTATAGTAATGCATTGCATGCACATTTTTTTTCGAACACTATCTTTAATCATTTTCGTGAAATTCATGTTATTATATAAATTAAAAAAGGTGTAATAGGTAACACCACATATTATACTATGTCGTCTCCCTGTGTATGTTTAGGTTTTGAAATTTACAGTTTCTGTCAACAGATCAAGAGGTTATAAAATATGCGAGCGAAGCCGGGTGGTTCGTTTATAAGTACATATTATACAATAGTATATAAGTATTTATGTCTAAATTTTATTACTACAGTCTTTTTATTATCGTTTTCGGTAAGCGCACATGAATTTTACAGTTTTAAAACCAGTGCGAAACCGGGAGAAAAACTAGTATGGGATTAAATAAAGAATGGAAAACGAAAATCACTCAACATACAATGATGCAAGACTATTATGTATTTTATATACTGTAAAAGGAAGTCGCAAAAACATCTGTTTGTATATATTTTCACTAATATTCTGTGCTACATATTTTGATAGAGTTTTCATCATCGTGTAGAAACACATTTTTTAGACAATCCATTAACAGTTAATTACTACTATTTGAATACTATTTAAATATAATTGTCAAATAGTTAGTGCATTTTACAAAATTTCACATAGAAAGAATTGAAGAATACAAATTAGTTTAAAAGAAAATTATAGTTTTCCGTACCTAAATTCGTAAAAAAGCGAAATGCTATCAAAAATAGCGTTGCTTATATCTTTGTTTTTATTATAATTTCTATATAGAAGCAGTTTCACAAAAAACACCAAACGTACATACAATTATATTGCAATACATATGTAATGAGGCTATATTGCGAATAAGCGTTACACATCGGGGCCGTTGACATTTTCCGGAAAAAGCCGCAGGTCAAGCTTAGCTTTAATATTTGATTATTATTTAACTAGCTGTTACACGCGGATACGCTCTCGTACTATATAGTCTATGACATATATTTATATAGTCTATGACACTCTGAAAATGCTGCTTTCAAATGGTGACAGTGCGGAAAAAACATTACAAACATACACACAGAAACACAAATGTTACCTCTATAATGTTATTAAAAATATGTATTTTTTGCTTTTATAGATTTGGCATGTTTCCTCTATAATATGAGTAAGAATAAATATTTTTTCATTTTATAGGCAGGCATTTACATATATTTCATTTAATGTTACCATGATCGTAATTGGACATAATGCAAGACTGTTTTTTGGTCGTAACGGCCAATACTGATAGAGACTAGCCAACTGCGCAAGAGTCTATGCCTCAAACAAAACTTTTTCCCTTATAGAAAGACATATTATTATCCTCATAGTTTAAGCAAATCGCTTCGTAAGCTTCTGGGTAGCGGGTTCGATGTCCGCCGCACTTCCGAGTATGGACACGCGCTGATTGTCAGTATTTGTTTTATTTAGTATTGTGTTACTTGCTGATATTACACTTTTTCAATATGGCGACTTGCAAATTAATTAAATGTTGAGGTTCCATTTCCGACATGTTGAGACGTAATTGTTATATTTACATATTTATATGCAAATTGATATAAAAATTACTTTTTCCATAATTTGTTATATTATACGCACGCTACTTGACATTTCTAGACATAATTATTATATGTTTTTTTACGAATTTCACTGACGGTTTTCATTAAAGAAATTATTTAGCCTTTCCCATTTTTTAACTTAGTAAATCGAACCCAAAACCTCAGTTCACAAGTCAAACCTCCACTGCACCTGCCATTGACATGTCAGTGCAATTTCATCAAAATCAGTTCACACGGAAGCAAGGATGCGCCTGCGCAGGTGAGAGCTCTCTCTTACCTGTGCGCGGAAGTGAAAGGGCCCATATGTGTCATATTGATTTATTAAATTATTAAATTATGGATACATCCTTACCCCTTCTAGATCCTTCTTAATAGGGCCTTTTCTACATAGAAAAATTTTACTTCAAAATGACCCAATAGATCATTAGCACTTGAACTAAGTTATACTTAAGAAGTGTTGATAAAAGGATAAGTGAGACATATTATTAGATTATTATTATTTTGTACCGTTTCGAAGGTCCCACTTCAGGGGTAGTGAGTTGTTGACGCGGTCGTTAAACGTCTCGAAATAATATAATAATGCTCTTTAATTTTTTTTAACTTACCTTACTCATCTGCACTAATATTATAAAAAGAAAACTTTGTTTGTTTGGTTGTAATTAATAGGCTCAGACTACTGGACAGATTTTAAAAATTCTTTCACCATTCGAAAGCTACACTATCCAGGAGTAACATAGGCTATATTTTAAAGCGAGCGAAGCCACTCGGATCAGCTAGTGTCATATAAAATCAAATTATTCTTCCATATAAATCACGCCCTTTCCGAAAAATAAATATTAACTCCTATTCGAAAGTTATGAAACATCGGCTAAGTAGTTTTTATATGATAACTATCGTCCCACTCAGAATCTCTCGCAATGTATAAATGAGTTGTACGGACAGACTGACCCACATTATCATTTATGTAGGCTTTTTCACTGATTTGTATAAAATTATTGGAAAATTATGAAAGTTTGTGAATCATTTTCCCGAAAACTATACAATAATTGCAGATTCATCCCTGTGGATTTCAGTCTGTCACATAAAATTACAATTAATCAGAACCAACTTATCTATTTATGAAAATATTCTTGATAGACTGTATTGTCCCTTCTTGACAGCCTTCTTACCACCCGATACCACCTACCGATTCCTTTTCAAAACCGGCTGTAAATTAAACAAAGTTTCCTATATTTTTATTGGTGAAAACCGTACAAAAACCCTTCAGTTTTGAGTTTATCGAGTTCATATCAATTAATCCCCATAAATGCTATTAAAATAAAACCATATTAAATTTCCAACAATCTCGTAAACAAAACAACATCCTTAGTTTTTTAAACGTTTCTATTAATATTCGGGCTCGTGATAAACCAACGGATGTGTATACAAAACCGGGCGATTCGATACTGCATTTTAATTTCACCCCAATGGCTCAGTGGTTAGCGAGTTTGAGAGCACGTAGGTTCGAATACCAGTGAAATTAAATCTTATAGGAATTTTGAATATTATAAAGATTAATTTAAGGATGATTATTGGTCCCTTAATTACCAAAAATATACTATATTCCATTTCGTCAAATAGTAAAAATTTTCTCTATTTACAAAACAACAAGAAATTTAGGTAAATATTTTTATTAGTTAAATAAACTTTGTAGTAAATAAATACGACTTTATATTAAAGACATTGATTTTCTTTGTAAGAATAACTCTATATTACTCAAAAATCTAGAGGCAAATAAAATATTAAAACAGGGTGTTTTTTTAAGATATTTTATGATAGCTATTTAAGCTAAATATACGCTACCCGGAGATGACCAACGGGTCGATGTTCTTAGAAATATTTGCATAAATTATAAAATAAGCAACAGTGAATCATTATGTTTGTCTGTTGTTCTTAAACTGTGGTTAAAACATTCTATGATAGTAATTATTCATATTTTACAATAAGAGTTAATTTAGAATATTACGTAATTGTGTTTATTTTTTTATCACTTATTTTTAATTATTATTTTGATTAGGTTTGTATAGGTATTAATATCGTCCATTTCCAAAAAGCCAACAATCATATATCAATTAAAATCTCTAAAAGCACTTATCACTTCGTCACCTCGTATCTCCGTCTGAGACAAAACCAGACGACATCATTAGTTAATCCGATCGAAAACAACCTATTACCTGTTCACAGAAACGACAAAAAATTAAATTATACACATTTCCAGACGCATTATATAATTTGAACTTTATTCTGTTGTAATACAGTTCACTTTAGATTATCAATAAAAGTGTCTAAGGCTATTCTGGTTTTGATTTCCGAAAAGGGTGCGGAAGGGTTGTTCTTTTTTTAAATAGCTTCCTGGAGATATCTGTCTCGCTCGCACTGCGGTACAAAGGGCATGGGTGAAAGAGACGGAACCGGCTGGATTTTTGACAAATGACGTAAGGGCATCCGTTTTTAGTCTGGACGTATAAACACCACGAATTGGTAATCTACGCGTTTTACTGCTTCCTTAACTAACAATAGAAGCACAAAAAACTAATGTTTATTGTAAATTGATTTAGTTCGGTGGTTAAAATATCTGGGTAAGTAGGTTCAAGCTACAATCCTTATGCCACCAATCTTATGTAACTAAGGACATTTACTAAATGATTTCGCGAATCTCAAGCGTCAACAATTTTAGACTGTAGTCCTAAACACGACCTTTTCTTCGAAAATCCTCGGAAAGTTCTTTTTTTGAAACCTTTTTTAAATTAATTCTTTTTATTTAACAACCAGCCTTAAATCTGCGTAAAATGTAATTTGCATGCTGCGAAAGTTGTAGCAAGCAAGACTCTCTAGTTTAAGATCATACTATTGTACCTACCATTTAACCGACTTCAAAAAAAGGAGGTTCTCAATTCGACCGTATTTTTTTGCAAATGTAAGAACAAATGAATAAAAAATTTCTTTCGGCCTTTCCTATATTTTCGCGAGCACAGCCTTCAGACAAGGCTCGGTGTCGCAACTCCGTCGTGCTATCATACTAATTAGATACTTGCTACATCTGTTACAACACGACAATAGCATGGCCCAATATGGTGGATGTATGACTGTACGAACGAGCTGTTTTCATCGACGACATTCGCAAAAAATCATGTCTATTTGATATACTAACGGTCCACTTTTGCTTGAAAAAAAATAAACTGAAAAAAAAATCTTTCCGTAAATCAGACATAAGGAACCCTTTGTATAAATTTCCTAATTCTAGCTTTAGTTTTGGCTGTTCTTTAATAAATTAGTCTTAGTATTTTCTTGCGTTTGTTGTAACGTGAGTACGTTCTATATTAAATAAAATACTTTTTAAAACGTCTGGTAATAATGTAAAATAATGGATAATATACCACGATTACAATACTTTAAAAAGTATTTTATCTAATATGCATTAGTTTTAAGAGATATTTAAATACCTTTTCTATATAAAAAACATAAAATCCTATCAAATTTTCACTTCCCCTGCCCTTGAACTAAAACGGAATCCATAAATATCGATTTTGACCTAAAATACAGACATCAAATTACAAGAAAAAACGTGAATACGAACAAAAAAACGTGAATACGAACAAAAAACCGTACGGTTACCGCTTCCGTAACGTTACACCCTTAAAAAACCTAACCCAATTTGATAAAAAGCTACCTGCGTACCTATAAGTGGGTAACTGTAAATTTTTTGCGACAACGGCACTTTGCAGATGTTTTACAATTCGCAAATATTGTTTGTTTACAATAGTTTTTTGTTGTGAAGGCTTTGTTTTCGGTTGTGCAATTTCTTTTAACGTCATGTCTCGTTATTCATAGAAAGTGTCCCAAAACAAGCCATAACTTTTAAGGGTTGATTTGATTGGCGATTTCAAAGGGCCTGTGAATACTTAGACATCGTTGGTTTTGGGACACCCCGTATAAGAAAGTTCGCTAAGAAAATTTTTGTGAACTGATCAATAATTTATATATTTTTCCACTTGAATGAAATAAATCACTTATTTTGTATTTAAAAGATTTTTAGATACCGTACCAAAACTCTTAAAACAAAACGTTTATGTTAAACCACGCAAGATAGAATATTAAAATAGACAATATTCTTTGAATTTCTAGACGTTCGCGTTCTTTTATGTAATAACACCCAATTTTGTGAGAACAGTATATTAGGGTTGATCATTTATTCAAGACACATACATCTTACCAAGACAGGCTATCATAACTACTTTTACGCTATATGTGCCTCGCGGTTTCACTTGCTTTAACTGAGTCGTGATTCTTTGTTAGGTAGTATAGGCAGACATTTGACCGCTACCCCACCTGATGGAAAGTTGTGGTGCGAAGATGTTATTCATGTCTGCCTAGAAGGAGCCTATTTACTTGTTTTTTGAATTTTGATTGGAAAGATTCGTTAAAAAAATTCAGTAGTTTTGAATATTATGGCATGTAAACAAACGGACAATATTTTCTTCTTGCTGTTTGCTCCTGTAGCACAATTGCCTAAATACTATGGTCTATATAGCCTCGATTATATTATCTTCTTCTGTTTGATAGTTCCTAAGGTTAGCGCATTCAAACAAACTCTTCAGCTTCATATTATAAATATCAATTTCAAAAGAGCTTTGTAAAAGCCAATTTGGAAAAATAAATGATTTGAATTGAATTATGAATATGAGTTTATATCTATATATATAAAAGAAAGTCGTTAGTTACTCCACTTATAACTCAAGAACGGCTGAACCGATTTAGCTGAAAATTCGTAGCAATGGCTTAGGACCAGGAGAATGACATAGGATACTTTTAATCCCGGAAATCCCATGGGATCGGGCTATATACGGCGGCGAAACAGCGGGGCAAAGCTAGTAATATTATATACTAAGATCCCTAACTGAAAGTTAAACCTAAAACGAACCATGTTCTCCCAACCGTAACTAACATACTTCTCCAAACCACCATTTCAAAAGCTTTGTCTATCCAGTCAGCTAAATTATATAAATAATAAATATAGCGGGAATTCCTCTAAGGTCGGAGCGACCTACGTCTGACCCCCGCAGACGCAGAATATGAAATGAGCCCAAAATAATGTTACGCCCAGTTTTTGGGACTGTGACCTTGCGTCCATTATTGATAAAAAACTTTGCAAAATGTATGTTGGGTAAGGAATAGGTACGGCTGAACTCTGTCCCTTGTTCTAAGTTCTAAGTTTGTATTTCGGTTTATCTTTAAATATTGTTTTGTTTTAGATAAAGTAACAGGTACATATATGTTTCCGTTTTAACAAATAACTGACAATTTAATAATTGTCAATTGTTAAAACCGTGTACAAAACACATTTTTTTTTAATTTATTATCAGGAACAATAAATAAAAATAGTATATAATGTGTTATGATAGTAAAAATCTCTGAGTAACTGAAAATAACGGAGGTTAACCATAACAAAAATATATAGCCTGTGTATTAATAAAAACTTTTCTTTATTTTTTTTTTTTTGAGAAGTCCGAAAAAAATGATTGTGTCTAATCGACATTTTTATATCATTAGTCACTTCCGTCAAATAAATATTTTCCTTCTTTCTCTAATAAATATCCTTTCTTTTTTATTCTAATTGTTAACTTCAACACTTTCAAATATACTTGTAAGCCTCGTTTATATAGAGATAATTGAATTTTAAATGTTATTGACTGTAGCCTAGAATTTGGACCTAATTTTATTAGGACTACAAAAAGGTATTTGCTGACTTTAATGAAATACCTTCTAAATTGTACAATTTTCGAAAATGTATTTTCTAGAATTATTTTTTACAAAACACCGTTTCGAAAATCTTCGACACAATTTATTTAATTTTTATGTAACGGCTTTGCGTCAATTTATAAAAGAAGAAATCTTAGACATACTAAACATTAATAATTATAATATCAATACTATTTATCTAAAAAGGTATTAATAAAGACAAATTAATATAAATAACAATATTCTTAATCCACAATAACCGGAAGTGCGGATGTGACGTCACAGACGTTGCGTCAACCGCACACAATGCTAACCAATTACTCACACAACGAAACATGTCACAAACCAACTAAAGAAAAATATAACAATTGATAAAATGATAATGATAATATTATAAATGCGATAGTTTGTGAAGATGTGTGTATGTTTGTTACTCTTTCGCGCAAAAACTACTGAACCGATTGAAACTTGGAATTAGGTAATGGTCCCAAATAACATATACTTAAGCTACTGCTAATCCTGGAATTGCCACGGGCTAAGTTAGATACGGGAGTAAAACCGGGGGCCGTGGCTAGTAAAATAATTATTTTATAACTAATTAATTTTAAGCATTTTTAAATCGGACCCGTAGTTTTTGAACATTTTCAGTACAAACAAAGTTTTCCTCTTTCTAATAATATTTAGTGCTACAATATATTAAGATAAACATTTTAAATTATATCTCGGTTATAGTTTATCTCATACAAATCGAATAACACACACGTATATATACTATATTACTAAAGAAACTCGGTCAGCCAATTTCCTGAACTAACGCAATTTCCGTCGGTCCACCTGACTTATAAACATATGAAATACATGTCACTTTAAATTTATTTAGCTCCCGTTGAAAAGTACAAAATGTCTACTTTAAGCTTGTAGAACCTTCAAAGTGTTTTAAACTTTCATTTCTGTATTTGATTGTTTCTAAATGTATTCTATTTTTTTTACTGTGAATGAGTCACAGTAAATATATACAAATAAATAATACACATATATATGTATATGTAAATGAAAGGTAGTTGTTATAAAAACAATTGTCAAAACCATTGAATGGATATTTTGTTACAAACCCTTAAAACATAGATTAGGAATCTCATTATTGAATACAAAAGTGTTTCTAAATAAACCTATTTAACGTAAAAATCCTATTTTATGTAAAAAATTGTTTTTTTAGAGCACCATTTCCTAATTTTCTCATACGAGTATAAAGAATCCTTCGATCAATTTCTTCCTATTGTCTCAGTGTAATCAAAAATGTTTACGTCCTCGTAATCTCTTTTATCGGAAACGACGAATGCCGGCGTACCGACGCACACAAACAAACAAACATCGGCACTTCCTGTGTTGTCACATTGCTGAATACAATCGTATTTATCACTAAAAATTATTGTCAATAATGACATTTTTAATTTATCTATCCGTGTTAAAAAAAAATTCGATTCAAAAAATAGTTTATTAAACGCGTTAAATCTTCGAAATTTCGGGATGGATTGCAAAAATTCTCTCCATTTATTATTTGACACTAGTTCATTGTAAAGACTTGGCTAACCTTACAAAAAATCGGGGGCAAAGCCATTGATTGTAAAAAAAATAATACATTTAAAATAAACATTACGGTTTAACTATAGACAAAATATTCGATTTTTAAAATACAACGAATCCATTTGAAATTAGAACAGGAACGCGGCATCAATTTTTCGAAAACCATAGACTATAGAAGTTTTGTCCTCTACCCATAAAGTATATTCTCAGTAGTTTAGTTGTGTTTATTGAAACGTATTGCGTAATTCTGGCGCGTCACGCCGATAAGCCAAAAGCTTAAAATATTCATTCACACCGCAAAGATCTTAACAGTCATTACCGCAAATGAAGTCATGTTAGCTTACAAGTTATTTAACTGACTGAAAAGGTACAATTCGGTTTTTTAGACCTCCAACTAGTTAGCAACTTAAAGCCTTTTTGTCTTTTTTGAAATAGTTTAGGGAAAGGTGATGAATGTATTTTAATGGTTTGAGATTAACAGGAATTCTAAATTATTTTTATTTATGCGTAAAAAAATATTTAACGCGTAATAACTCTAAAATGTTATGCCGTCATTATCACTATAGGAGAAAATTATATTTAAATTAACTCAAAGTTAAGCATGTATCTGTAAATATCCTTACTCGGGTTTCAAATTATATTTAGTGCCAAATTTTATCGAAATCGATTCAGTGGTTAAATGTGACGAACAGACAAACTTTCGTATTTATGATAGTATTCAGGATTTGAACGTAAACGAGGTAAATAAGATCTTATTCGACATTAAAATTGTGTCGTAACAAATTTATTTCCACCCGAATCGATTTTCAACCGTCTATACCTAAGTTGGTTCTTAGAAACAGATATATTTTTGTAAAAGAAAGGGTTTCGAGAAATAACAGAATTTTTGACATGACATGAAAACATGTCAGGTTAGGTTTAGGGTCATATGAAAATCCTTTATATGTTATTTAGTTTCTTGTTTCGCTTGAACTAGAACCCTTGTAATGTCATATGTTGTTGGTAATTATTTTTCTTGGGTCTACATTGAAATGTTTTCGATGTATTTCTATTATCTTGGAATTCTATGTTCTAAAATATTACGTCTTCAGAACTAACTATGTACGTATCAAAGATTATTTTTAAACATAATATTATATTCTAGTGCTTCATTTTTTTGGGTCATCTGACCGTTATGAATATAGAATATTTCACGTCACACGCTGTTCAATAATGCCCGGTTCCTATAAACGACGGAACGTTACAGTATAACACAAACGAATGGTTTTCAAAACGAGCGGTTCTAATCAACCAATCAGAAACAACCTCACGTTCATTATAGAAACGCTTTAGACTTACGCCTAGTAAGATATTGTACTGTCCGTAAGTAAAACGACTCGTTTTATTTTTATAGAAACTGGGCATAAGTCCGCGTCGGTAAGATGTTCAACCGACACACGCTTAGCCACTTTTTTGTGTATCTGTTACGTAAACTACTGTCGCTTTACGCCCACTATTAACCAACTTCCGCCTGTGCATTCCGCTTTGCTGGTCCACCGTGACCCCGATACGAGAAACTTAATCATTATAAATATACTTTTTACTTTTTACCCAAGAAAGGGATCCTTCGAGAAAAATGTGGTATCAAAAAAATATAGAACATAAAAATTACCGAATTTAACATTAATTAAAACTATTACCAATACTCCTTTTACAACGTCCAGAGATGCTATTTTAGACACTGAATAAAACTGTTCCCTTCTCATGGTTTAGTGTATTAGACCTTTTGGTTCACTATTCGAGCATAGTAACAGCCTAAAGCTAACGTACAATACTGAGAAGGGAACAGTTTTATTTAGTGTCTAAAATAGCATCCCTGGACGTTGTAAAACTATCGTTTTTTAACTTTGGAAATCAACATATTTGTCACTCCTTGGTAAGGATATACCTTTAGAGAGGAATGGGATGGGAATTCAGGCCTCTGGGCCGCTGCTTACCGTACGAAACACAGTGCAATACTGCATCACGCCGATCTTCTGCTGGAGGGTGGTAATTTCACCGGTGCTTGGCTCAATCTTGAAATGCTCGGCCCCCAATCTTGTGCACTTCAAAAGTATTACAGGTTTCGAGAAAAAAGTATTTAAGTACGGAAAAGAAGGAAGGAAATTAACAGTTAACATTACGGACCTCTTATGAATCATTATAGGAAAGACTTGGACTACTTTTATACAAAAAAAATACTTTATAGAAGGAAGGAAATGCAATAAGAGATTATAGGAAGATTGTCATCTAAATACAGTCAATAACTATTATTAATATGAATGAATTTATAGTGTTAGATACTATTAATACTCCACAAATTTCGTAGAAATCGCGTAATTGTTCATCTGGCGTGAAATATTTTCCTGTTACATTATTACAGTAAAGGCAATCAAAGATTGATTTCTATGTGGTATTAATTTTTCAAAGCTCAGATTTATTGGGAATGATTTGAAATTCTTATTTTATTTTTTTATCAACAATTTATTGGTTACACCACGAATGGTGATATAAATTATGAACATTTTCGTGTTTGAAGTATTATGGATATTTTCAAACATTTGCATAGGTAAATTTTCAGTCGATTATACGCGTGATACAATATCATAGGGTTACACTATAATAGATGTCGCAACTATTTGTTATAGAATACTGAAAATTTCCACACTACGTGAGATGGTGCGCCGCTGCAGGAGGGGGAAACCGGGTCAAGGGG
>LQNK01001270.1:311663-339136 GCA_001586405.1 Phoebis sennae
AAAAAATCATGAATATTTTTAATGGTTTGAGATTAACAGGAATTCTTAATTATTTTTATTTATGCGTAAAAAAATATTTAACGCGTAATAACTCTAAAATGTTATGCCGTCATTATCACTAAACTAAAGCACAAAATGATATTTAAATTAACTCAAAGTTAACCATGTATCTGTAAATATCCTAACTCGGGATTCAAATTATATTTAGTACCAAATTTCATCGAAATCGATTCAGTGGTTAAGTCTGACGAACAGACAAACTTTCGTATTTATGGTAGTATTCAGGATTTGAACGTAAACGATGTAAATAAGATCTTATTTGACATTAAAATTGTCTTGTAACAAATTTGTTTCTACCCGAATCGATTTCCAACCGTCTATGCCTAAGTTAGTTCTTAGAAACAGATATATTTTTGTAAAAGAAAGGGTTTCGAGAAATAACAGAATTTTTGACATGACATGAAAACATGTCAGGTTAGGTTTAGGGTCATATGAAAATCCTTTATATGTTATTTAGTTTCTTGTTTCGCTTGAACTAGAACCCTTGTAATGTCATATGTTGTTGGTAATTATTTTTCTTGGGTCTACATTGAAATGTTTTCGCTGTATTTCTATTATCTTGGAATTCTATGTTCTAAAATATTACGTCTTCAGAACTAACTATGTACGTATCAAAGATTATTTTTCAACATAATATTATATTCTAGTACTTCATTTTTTTGGGTCATCTGACCGTTGAATATAGGATATTTCACGTCACACGTTCAATAAGTCCTCGTCGGTAAGATGTTCAACCGACACACGCTTAGCCACTTTTTTGTGTATCTGTTACGTAAACTACTGTCGCTTTACGCCCACGATTAACCAACTTCCGCCTGTGCATTCCGCTTTGCTGGTCCACCGTGACCCCGATACGAGAAACTTAATCATTATAAATATACTTTTTACCCAAGAAAGGGATCCTTCGAAAAAAATGAGGTATCAAAAAAAATAGAACATAAAAATTACTGAATTTAACATTCATTAAAACTATTATTACCAATACTCCTTTTACAACGTCCAGAGATGCTATTTTAGACATTAAATAAAACTGTTCCCTTAACCTTCTGAACCCTTCTCATGGTTTAGTGTATTAGACCTTTTCACTATTCGAGCATAGTAACAGCCTAAAGCTAACGTACAATACTGAGAAGGGAACAGTTTTATTTAGTGTCTAAAATAGCATCTCTGGACGTTGTAAAACTATCGTTTTTTAACTTAGGTAATCAATATATTTGTCACTCCTTGGTAAGGATATACCTTTAGAGAGGAATGGGATGGGAATACAGGCCTCTGGGCCACCGCTCTCTGTACAAAACACAGTGTTATACTGCATCACGCCGATCTTCTGCTGGAGGGTGGTAATGTCACCGATGCTTGGCTCAATCTTGAAATGCTCGGCTCCCACTCTTGTGCACTTCAAAAGTATTACAGGTTTCGAGAAAAAAGTATTTAAGTACGGAAAAGAAGGAAGGAAATTAACAGTTAACATTACGGACCTCTTATGAATCATTATAGGAAAGACTTGGACTACTTTTATATAAATAAATACTTTTTAGAGGGAAGGAAATGCAATAAGAGATTAAAGGAAGATTGTCATCTAAATACAGTGAATAACTATTATTAATATGAATGAATTTATAGTGTTAGATAATCTTAATGCTCCACAAATTTCGTAGAAATGGCGTATTTGTTCATCTGGCGTGAAATATTTTCCTGTTATAAAATTACATTAAAGGCCGCTGTTAAACAATCGAAGATTGATTTCTATGTGCTATTAATTTTTCAAAGCTCAGATTTATTGGGAATGATATGAAATTCATTCGTATTTTATTTCCATAGCAACATCAACATGTGATACCTCAACTACGAACAACATTTACGTATTTGGATAGTATTATGGATATTTTCAATTGCATAGGTAAATTTTCAGTCGATTTATACGCGCGTGTACAATATCATAGGGTTACACTATAATAGATGTCGCAACTATTTGTTATAGAATACTGAAAATTTCCACACTACGTGAGATGGTGCGCCGCTGCAGGAGGGGGAAACCGGGTCAAGGGGACCGATGCATCGCGCGCGAAATCTCACTTTCAAAGTGCAAGATGGCCGACTGACAGCGCGCGCCTTCAACGTTTACGTCTCTTAACTGCGACCACACTTCCGATTATTACTCACAAAGATAGTTAATTAGGGCACGGATTGGAATTGGTTAATATGTGTTGCAATGATTACACGTGTAGAATTTAACAACAAACAAATATATCTAAGGCGACTACATCCTTGTCCTTATTTCGTGTCTCCTACGCGTATAGCGTAATCGTGATAGCGTATCTCTTGGTAGCTTATCAAGCTAATGCAATACAATTGTGATAAACAAAGATTTGGTTGTGTACAATTAATTTGTCGAAAACATCTATGATAATATTTTGTGAAATGGAAATGAACTTGGAATTTAAAATAATACAATTAATATTAATTATGAAAACTTTTGGGCTGTATGTCACGATGACAGTTTTGGCGCGTAAAACTGTCATGACCCATTTTTTACGACGTAGACAAACTGACCGGGTGGTTATTGGACAGTAAAAAATAGGTGTAAATACACGAAGGTTCGACCATGACTAGCATTAGCGCCTGGCCGAGGCTGCACGTACACTATTGCATCAAGGTCGAAAAACAAACCGCTGCCTACAAAATACAACTTTTAGAATGACTAACGTTTCATTGATTGCAAAATATGAGGACGAACGAAACGTACGAAATAAAACGAGGAAATAACAGCGTAATAGTCAAATGAGTGAGGTAACTTACGTGTTTCCCTGAAGGTAAAAAATCTACATTTCCTACGCGCGTTGGTATTTTTCTGTATAAATATTTGAATATGTATACTTCATAATTTGCAGAAAACATACAGAATAATTTATGTAGATCATTACTTGACATTTTACGAATACACGTCGCACATAAATGAATGAAGAACGATTCAATGGCTTTTTTATTTACGTGGTGCATATAATTTGAAAAGCAAAAGTAAAACGTACTTTGTTTACCCGGACGCGGTAAGCGAGACGCATCGCGCCCTTCGCTCGCTGACCTAGTTAGCGTGGTAACGGATCTATTTCAATGCGCTTCCACGTTCAAACATCTGACCTGACTGGATTTTTGAAATTGGAACGCATAGTTCTATTTACGCGAATTTTTTAATTTGTAGCACTGGCTGGTTATAATAGGTTTTTGGGTCTGTGAATAAACTATATTATATTCTTAAACATTTTTGAACACAATAAAAATAAATCGTTTCGCCTCAAGTTCTTCTCATTGTATCTAAAATCTTAAACAAATTTTAAACACTAAAACGTGATATGTCGTGAACATTTTATTTTAAATATTGCTCAACGATAATTGGATGTAAAAGTACGAGCATTCGATAGATGCAACGGTGTTTTGTAATATTCTGATACGCGATGTGTACACGCGAAATGTACGGACAAACAAACTTTTGACAGCGGCCTTTCCACGGATGACTCAGTCTTACGTAACACTCCATAACACTTTTGCATAAACAAGTACCGCGACGCATTCGGCACGATTTTTTAAAGCCTCGAGTCACGTGATCTAAATTTGACAGTTCTTTTTTTTAATATTTGACAACTGTCAATGGAAAGCCAATTTCAGCATGGAGGTTGCAATGCAACGGAAATCTATTGAATATCTAACATGATTGGAAGTGCAGCGTGCAGTCGGTTATTAAAGTGTGCAAGATAAACGTGTTATCAACGTAATCGCAATGGTTTCCATTTCGCGGCGCGCCGCCACTTTCTTTCGTTTCCCGCGCGCGGGGAAAGTGTCCACGCTTTTCCGACGCCATCTTTGATGCACGCTGCATTTATACAGATAAAATATATTCCACATCAATATTTTCTGCAATTAATAATTTAAAATTTCATTATTCTCTTTTTAACGGTAAAACATTGCATGTTTGTTGATAAACAATTAATTAGGAAACATATGTCTTATCTGTATTTATATGTAGGTAATACTAATTACGATTTCCTAAATGTAACAAAAAAATTAGTACAAATACGATTCAATTTATCCTTTATTTCTTTTGGAAAGGTTATTCGAGTCATTGTGATTATTTTTAACACGAAAATGGTACGTATTTAAAAAATATCTTTTTAAAATACAACTCCGGCGTAATGTAAACATTTGACGATTGTCTGTATTATGATACTTGCAAATTAAAATGATAATAAATACTCGTGAGATTTACTTTTTATAGATTTCTAAAGCTGGATACAAGTATTTTGGAACACACTCAAATAACCTCTTATGTTTTTAATTTTCGCAATGTTCCTTTATTTATAATCCGATATAAAAAATCAAAGCATCGACAAATAGCAATAAACTGTTTTAATTATATACAATATATCGCATATCGCATTGTCTTACATATTTGATATGAATACCTATATAATTGTTTCATCGCCAGCTTAACGCGACCTCTGTTGCGGACCGGTTTACATAAAATGGGAGGTCTTTAGCCTGGATATTGGCTGGTTATAATTGCCCAATAACCAGGATAACATGAGCTCCGTGTAGACAGTAAACAAAGGCGGAGATGGGTCTAATATCTGGTCGCCGCGTTTTGAAATAGCTAAGACTTCCCGGATGTTCGTCTGACGTCAAGAATCTCGCAAGATTTCCCGAAACGGATTATCGCGAATCTATCTTATCACTTGGCAATAGAGTTCATATTCGCTTGTATTCAATCACCGGCTACGGTTTCCTTTGCACGCTAATTCCTTTAATGATTCTGACGAACGTTCAAAAGTATACAAGATTTTAATTTAATATTATATTTACTTGAGTTTATGAAATTTGAAGGGATTTCATTAATCGTACATATACACGTTTTATATTTATATTTTATTTACGCCGAAAATAACGAGGTTTTCTTTATAACTCTTTACTGAAAATTTGAAATATAATACGAAAACATATCTTGCATTCATTGAAATATAATTACATACTTAAAAAGACATTTCTTCAAATGTTCATAAATAAGTTAATTTGAATTAATTTAATTTATTATTTATTATGTTATTCTTTGAGGAAGTGGTTAATATAACTTGCACACTTGTATATGCGTCACCATTACGTCAAAAATGTGGTCAAAAGATTGAATACGCGCGAAATTAATACAATTTGTATTGTAAGATTTACTTCAATTCATTTATAATCAGCTCCTGATTGTAACACCTGTATGTTGTATTTGATGCATAGTTTGTCTAAAAACTTTTTTAAAAAATCATTAAGGCTGCTTGGATATTAGCTATGGTTTGATATTTAGATAGATAAAACATTTATTCACAGAAGAAAGGTACACAACACACAATTACAGAGAAAGAGATACACAAGAAATAATATAACAAAATAAAGAATTAGCTTGAAAACGATTAACTCAGCATTTTGCCACAATCATCAGACTGTGGTGCTGATATTGGCTGGTTTAAAAAATAATATTTCATTGTTGTATTTTGTTAAGCCTCTGTCATTAACATAAATAGTTTTTTAAAAAATGTAATGAGATAATTGAGTCTACAATTATTTATTTTATTTAATGAAATAAGATGTGTAATATCTTAGACCACCAACACAAAAAGATTGAGGAAAACCCAGCTAGTGCGCCGCAACCTGATATGAATTTATAAATAAACATTATATAATTCATAGGATTCATTTTGAGTAAGATATAATTAACAATTTAATTACATAGAGGATATCTTCGTTATATGAGCGAGAAGAAAGATGTTTAATGTTCTCTTTCACACTTATTTTGTAGTTTTATGTTAGCTTATGTTAGTCAGTGAAATGTAGCTTCTAAAGGTGAAAGAATTTTTAAAATTGATCCAGTAGTTTTACATACGAATGTTTCCTCTGTGTAATATATGTATAGATGTTTATATCACTTTACATCATGGATATCTTTTAAGACTTTGATTATATTTATTTCATGTGCCAAATAATTTACAAAAAGATTGTACAAATCTGTTTTTTTACTAACTAGAATTCGAAACTAGAATAATATTTCGTTTCCATTTTCCTTCTCAAATTTTTTACACATTAATAATTCATTTTAAGATAATAAAAAAGTATTAATTCTGGTTGTAATTCTTTCATCGCTTACAGAACATGACCACAGACAAAATTCAGATGTCATCGGACCACAGACTATACGTCAAACGATTAGTCACGGCTGATAAATATGCTTATTTGCAGACGAAAACATGTCATTATTCGCGATTTTTAACGTTTTAATCCACTTATTTGTGAGGAACAGATGCGGGAAAGTCACCTTAAAAATGCGAATTCCTGTTAAAAATGTTAAGGATTTCGTGACACGAAATAATTTAAAATGACACGTCACGTACATTGAATTGTTTCGCCTTGCTAACGCTATAACGAACTATCCTAGTCCATAAAAACGTCCAAAGATTAGCGTTAATAAAAAATACAGACGCGCCAAGGAACAACGTAACGCGAACATTGCACTCCAACAATACCTAAAATAATGTTACCTCCCCCTCGTGCATTCACCCCTGGGGGGAATACTTATGCAACATTCCACGGAAAGTAAAAGCGGTTTTGGGAGGAAGGGGGCGGATTTTACCGGCTCCAACCAGTATATCGTATGCATGACGGTGCACAAAATTTGATGGCAAAGTTTAAATTAAATAGCTTGGGTCACGTAATAACTAGCGGTATATGTACTAATTCAGGACTAAATTAGGTACCTGGATAACTAAAGCTTTAGCTACTTAAACTACAGAGTACATACACTTAATCTAGATATAAATAGTAACGAAAGATTGTGTTAAAATTGATATGGATGTAAATAGGCATTACATAAATAAGTGTATTATCGACCATGTTATCACTTACCACCAGGTGAAGCTATGCTCAAACACGTCTTTATTACGGTATAAAAAAATAATTTCTTTAAAAAAATTCTTGTATGTTTAGGCTATATTTTTTTAAGTGCAATTTAAACAACATCTTATATTTCAAAGGAAACATAAATAAATCGCATTTGCAATTTATTCAACACAAAAATACTTTTCTAAATACAGTATTGTACGTTATATTTAAGACCCCTACAAGATTAGTTCATTGCCGGAAGGAGGGGGTGGGGGGAGTGCTGAATAATTCACATTGAAGACGGGTCGATGCACTGCTATTACTTCTATTTCTTCAATAACTTGGCACAAAGGGATAGAAAGGGAAAATTTAGAATTAAGATATTTTCATATGAAGATCAACCATTTATATTTACTATTCTCTTAACAGGGTCTACCAGTCTTGGGTTACCGTGTTTTAATTCCGTAGAGAGCTAAACCTCTTTTTAAGGTATATTTATAAAAAATATTTATTAGAAACGGAAGAGTTCGCATGAAAGTAACCGCTTTTCACTGAAAATCGATATAACATAAAATGAGTTTATACAATTAGTTAATTTATAATATAATCTACACATTACTTCTTCTATACAAACCATATTCTATTCAGGGGTTCAATTTATGGGAATTTCTCTCTGATCTAAAAAAATACCCACATTCGTCCAATCGTAAAATGGAAGTCAGCGTGTATTTTCCTTGTAACAAAGGTCTTGTAAGTAATAAATAATTTCGACAGACTCCTTTGATAACATTATCTACAAATAAATGTTAAAGGCTCGAGTGTACTTACTGAATAGGTAATAGAGTAAGGAGTCTAGATGGTCCATAATCAATGGTTATTCAAAATTACTTATAGTTATACATATAGGGCGCGCAATGCATGTTTTGTTAACACTTTTATTAAGAAAAACAAACTTATTATTTGCAATTCCACTATATTATTAATTTTTAGTAAATAAATAAATCAACTACTTTATTATAAATGTACAATTCCAACAAGAAATAACGATACAAAGTATACATAAAGTAATTTTACCTACAGAGGAGATAAATCCATGTTTTAAACATTTGAAAACTATGTATGGTACTAAATATCAATATTCATTGGTTCAGTCAATTAATAAGAGTAAAGTTTACAAAAGCTTCTTTTGTTAAGACGTATCTGGTGCATTCAAAATAATGAAATGATAGTTATTTGCTTTTTTTTTTGCTTTTTTTTAATCTGACATCGTAACAAAACTTACGTCTGTACTGTAAAAATTGGTATTTTATGATTCTCCTCAGACTTACCATTACAAAAAAAATACGGCATAGCACAAACTAGGCATTATGAATTGCCCTCTTGTTATATCTAGATCATAACATCTGTGGTTCCGATAATGTTAAATCAACATCCCTTATTCTGAGAACTGAGTGAGGCAAAATTTTATATATTAATATTGTTTAATTGAGGCTGAAATAACTGCTCTCTCTCTTGTTGAAATATCAAGATTAACAATAGAATAAAGGAATCACTTTATACTAAATTTCTAAGCAATAAATTAACCGTAAAAAGTAGTAGTTCAAATAACTAATAACATGTTTTCAAGTTATCAGGAATCTGCTAAAAGCCATTTTCAATAATGTATCGAAGATTGTGGATAGATTTCTATCTTAGATTATATCACGATAAATAGACAAAATACGTAGCAAATTCGTAGGATATTATAATTAAAGTGCAAATGGATAGATATATCAGACTTTATTTATCAAATCAAAATAGATATATTGAAAACAGTAAGTCAATTAAATATATGTTGTATTTTTGGAAATATTTTTTTCCTTTTAATTTAAAAAAACGCATTAAGAATAAAGTTTATTGTAATTAAATCTCTTTGATATTTCAAACATATTGTCTATCTTTAATTTAATTTACTTTTAATACCTGTATATAACACTAGCTGCGCCCCCGAGCTTCGCTCCCGTGGGAATATCGGGATGTTATATGCCTAAAGTCTTCCTCGATAAATGGTCTAATCAAAACAAAAAGAATTTTTCAATACGAACCAGTAGTTTCTGAGATTAGCGCGTTCAAACAAACAAACAAACTCAGCTTTATAATATTAGTATAGATAGGGAAAATAAGAAAACCCATTTTCCACTATCACTCGCGTGCAGATGCAACCGTCTAGACACATCGACCTTAGAAAGGGATAGTCGGCCATGCGCAGTGCTACAGGTGGTCTCCCCCTCCCCCCACCCCCAGGGAAGCGATACATTATGTACTATCGATCTCCCAATTGTGACCTTGGGTAACCTTTGGGGTAAATATAGATTATATGGTTATATTATGTTTTAAGACGTTTTTGTCTTCCGTTTTACTTACGAGATTTTTGTATGTATGATTGAAGTATAAAAAATTAGCTGTTTCACCCGTATGATTTCTGGGATAAAATCTATCCCATGTTCTTTGTCAGGTTTTAATGTATATTTGTACAAAATTTCATCCAAATCGGTTCAGTGGCTTAGGCATTATGAAGAAACAGGCAGTATAATTTTTCAGTGAGTTATATCAGATATTTAAAAATCTCTTGTATCGTTTATTTATTAAATTAAGACAAATCATGTTTTTAATACAATATGATGCAAAACTATAATTTATAACAATGCATATAGAAATATTAGCCTCACAAGGTGAATTTTTATCAAACTTATGCAATAATTTAGCCACTTTTTCCTAATACGCATATATCTTATCTTACAATTATATATAATTGCGAACATTACAAAATGCTATCTATTACGACACAAGTCAATGTAATATTTATCGGACAAATCCTATCTTAAGCTACACCATGTCCCTATGCGGATGTTAACATAATATATGATAGTTTAAACGAAAATCAAAAACTTTAACAGCAACCTGACTAAAATTGAAAAATTCTACCTTGATAGAAAACACAAGTAATGGGTTATTAGGTTGTCTTCACATTGATGATATAGCAATTTTTTAGGGTCCCGTACAAAAAAGGTAAAAATGGGACGATTTAAGTGTCCACTGTCTATCTGTCATGAGGCTCTACCTCATAAATGGTTACAGCTAGAATACTAAAAATTTCACAAATTATATCCATTGCCACTATAGCAACAAATACAAAATAAAACAAAAAACACTACATTTGTGACACTTTTTAGGCTTTATTTGAAAGGTTAATAAAATATGCAATTTAAAGTCAATTTTCATCTTGTACCCTATCCTTTCAAGGTTTGACCTGCAAATCAAATAACATTAAACACAATTTATTCACAAATGTATCTTTGTTACAGTGGATGGCGAGCCAACCGGCCTGCCGCTCGGAGCCCGAGGGTCGCTGGGCAGGGCACTCCTGCACGGACTGCTGGCGCCTGCGTCCACCACCAGGCACCACCTGTACACCGCGCCTAACACTGGTGAGTGTCACGTCATTATAGAAGATATGACGACCGAAAAAAAAACATTTTGACTTCGATACTTTAAAATATCTGAAGACATTGCTTTAGCATTTAGAAAAAAAATGAAATACTAAAACTAGTTGTCATAGAATGTAAATATAATAGTATGTAGAGTAGATACCGAAGTTTTTAAATCAATGCTTTAAAAAGTAACAAAGATGGATCACATAGGATTAATGCCCCTAAAAAAAAACTCGGAGATAGTTAAACCTTTTTACAAATAAAGACTTGGTTAATGTTATAGGCAATCCTACCCACCTAGAAAAATAATAATTACCTACCTTCTTAATGCTTGGAAATTATAAATGACAATTTCATCTTACTTTTTTATCACGGTAGTAAGTTGATATCTAGATAAAAGATTCAGCTAGAGGTTTATCTTTTTGATACAAAACATTTTTTTTATTATTAACTTAATATTGAAGGATACTGAGCCAAAATGGAGCTAACCAAATTTTACTCGATCAATGTCATAAACAACAGCTTCAACAAGGAATTATACAATCCCCGAATTTCGAAGTCTAACGAATTTTTGCAAATTAACCAAAAACAATATTTATTCCTGTAACGAAATCATCCCGATCCCGAAAGGAAATTACGCCGTACATACCTTTACATAGCAATATTATTTCTATTCAACAGATAAACCCAGTAATTTCCTCTGCAGACGATTCTCCCGTATTGTCTATTTATTATTAACTTTCTGGAACTCAACTTTATCCGTCGGTACAGAAATGATTGTTGGATCGCTTTCGATTTAGGTTATTTTTACGAGTCACTTAAAATATATTTCTATCAGATTCAATGACATATGATTCAATTAGAGAGTGAAATAAGATTTACTTCGTTAGTGTACCTTTATCAAAAAAGAACTAATTTCTAGGACAGATATCAAAATTCGGTGTTGCTATCTAAAGTAGTTTATGAGTCGGGACGTGTCTAGACATAATATCATGTCTGTGTTACCTATAGATAGATATATTAATCTAGTGTATCTACACTGTAAAGAGATTGACATGTCGGTTACATAACGCCTTATGTGTGTTACGTAACTGTGTAATCCCAATGTTAATATATAATTGAACTTATAAGGTAAATCCATAGAATGAAACAGGCTATAATATATTTTGTTAAGTATAGTAATACGTATAAATATCATACAAAACTGTTATCTATATTTAAGAGTGTGAAACGTTAACTAGCAACCTAAAAACCTATAAACGATGGAATACTCAGCCGAATCTACGAACGTGACCCAAATGTAAGACATTACCGTCGCGTCACAACAAGCCGGCGAGCCATGAAAAATTCATAAAGAACGAGGAGGAAGTTCGCGCCAATCGATAGCCCCAGCTGATCCTCCCAATGTCACGGGCCGACCCCATCCTCCCCATCCTCCCCGCACGCACACAGACGCGGGGTGGTGTGCGCGCGTCTGCGGCGTGTCTGTAGACCATTTTTTGTAAACGTATGATGTAATTTGGTTATTAACATAAATAGTTTTATTTTTTGATAAAACAATGTAATTTTAACTTATGTATTTGTTTTATAATAGCGTGCAACTAAAAATACAGAATACTTCGTTTATATTTGGCACTTTACATTATCCCTTTAAAACAAAAAGTCTCATACAATATTACGTTATATTCTTACGTGTTTTTATGAAATTTCTTTAGATAACCCGCATTGCTACTTTACGTATTATAAAAAACCAATTGTACCGTCATATTATCCGACAATACGCCAAGTACGAATCTAGTCAAGCTTTTTTTCTCGCCCATTTTAATATCACAATTCCTTTGTGATAAAAATAGATTTGTTCCAATAAAAATTGATATGTACTTGGAAGAAAACCTGACAAGTGAAAGAGACAAATGCGTCAGCCCAAAACCTAATAGGGTACTTTATACGAAAATATATTTTCTAACCATTTCTTTAATCATTCAATAAAAATGAATCGCAAAATGTGTTGGTAAGCGCATAACTCAACAACGACTGGAACATTTTGGACAATTCTTTTTTTTAAATGTTCGTTGAAGTTCAAGCATGGTTTTTACGGCGAGAAAAATTCGAATAATTACCGGGTCCACGCGAGCGAAGCCGCGGGCGGAAAGCTAGTAGCACATAAAATTACGATTGGTCATGCGTATATAACTGATAACCCCTATGTCAAATTATATAACGATTCAAATATTTGTTCAATATATTTATTTCTGTGTAGGGTATTCACAAATATTTGACTTAACCCTTGCAGATGTCCACACAATGGTCCATTCGACCCAAAATGTGCAATTTCATATTATAATAACATTTCACCCCATTGCAAGCGTGGGTGACGCTGTGAAGGGTTAATTATTTATATTGTCCAAAATGTGAAAGATTTATTGCGTGTTAATCTCATATTTACTTAATTTTAACTGTATATATCTTTATGTATAAAATAAAGAGAAATCGGTCTATATTTTTAACCTTTATGGACATTAGAAATGTTGGTGAAAAGAGGTATATATTCTGTTAACTCTACTATTTACAATCTATATGCTTTATATATGACTCAATCAACTTAAAAGATTACAATATTCGTTACCTATATAAAATAATGTCCAGCATAAAACACTAACAAAGTGGATATTGCGACATTCAGTTATAGTTTCACCTTTATAATATTCAATTTTAATAATAAAATTTCAACCTCTCAATCAAGACAATTGACCCACATTGTCTGACTCGAAGTAAACATACTTATCTTTATTCTACTATTACAAGAGTCTGTTTGTCTGTTACGGGCAACTCACAAAAAGAACTGTAAGCCAAGTATTTTATTGACTAGCTGTTCTGCGCAGCTTTTCTCCCGTAGTATGATGTTATATCTCAATAAAAATGTGGCTTCTTAATGGTGCAAGAATTTTTGAAATTGCTCCGGTAGTCTTTGTGTCAACACATTTCGAACATACGAACAAAAACACAAAATTTTCCTCTTTATAATATTACCATAAGTAAGATTGAAAGACGATAAAAATTAAATTACCATCATCATTGCGCAAAAACATTATCAGTGAGTACGAACGAAGTTGCGAGTAAAAGCTAATTTAAACTAAGCAAATACGCTGTCAGAAATCGAAATAGAAGTACGCACTTTAGCCATGTTAAAACTGGTCGCATACGTAACATATTTATCGTGTGTCGATCTCAGTACGACTTAAAAGTTGTTCAGATCTGGGTTACGCGGGTAATTCGCCAACATAATCGCTATTTACACAGAACCCACATTGTGCAAAAACGAACACATTTAACCCAAAACGGCGGCATCACAAAGCTAACCCTTACAATCCCGCACCGGCCCGACAGACCCAGAATGAAAACAGTCCTAACTAAATAATGGGAACAGCTTGCGCATATTGCGATCGCACATTTCGAAAACTCAGTTTTTATACGAAAATGGGTTATGCACCTTGCGTGATTGTCACTGAGATGACAATAGGCGATAATCCGTCGGGTATCTCTTTCGGTATAGCTTCATCTCGCTCATCTTTTGAATCAGCGACTGGTTTCCGGAGCGACTGACACTTCGAAATTAGAATGTCACGCGTGGGTGAGCATCGCAACCATTGTCGACTTTTGTACCTTTTGCAATGATTTAATTATTAAACACATCATCCGCCTCCGAGTTCTTATTTTGTTAGTTCTCACTGGCGCACAATTCAATTACAAGAATTAAATATAATCATAATTATTTGAAGTTATATCTCGTCTTAAATTATGCAAGACCCAAAGAATTAGCATCTTAAAGGAGATAAATGACGAAGGGTTGGACGAAGAAGCTATTGATGTACTAGGAGATAAGCAAAGCGGTCTTACTTGTGATTTGTAGCCATTACGTCGTCTGTGATTTACTTCATTTATCAATAGTAACATAAATTAAAAAATAAGCTTTAACAATACTTGATAAAACAAACAATACATTCGTAGTTAGGTAAACAAAGACATATATATCAACATTATGTTGACTTAACGTTATGTAAAATATTTATTAGTACTAAACGTTGAGATTGATTTAAAGTCCTTTTAGTATATAGACAATACATTATACCGTGTAACTTATAGGTTTTAATAAACGGAACTTGCACTGATGTTTCTAACGATATCGTAAAGTATAATCTATTTGTTTATCATAAACAAGTAAGAGTAATATTTAAGTAATACCCGAGAGGGATATAGGTTGCGTAATTTTAAATTCAGACCGAGATCATACAAAGGCATTTATGTAACGGCTTATGTACGCCACATAATAATTATTCATATGCAAAAAATATTTCTAAGTCTCCATTCGCACGGATTATGGTCTAACGCCGCGTTCGAACAATGAGAATGGACAGCGGTCAGTTTATAAAGATGGTCCGATTAAGGAAGGGTTGTTTTGTCCCGTATTGTAATATTTTCCTAATAGGACCGCATTCCTCCTCGACCGGTAGACCTGATTTAACAGAAGGGTCCGATCATTATTTATACTTAATTTATTATTATTTTGATACGAGAGCTGAAAGGGTTGACACAATGGTAGATTCCGCGTTCCTGGCCGTTGGCCGATCGTGTGTGTCAACTGGACGGATCGCGGTGGAGGGTTTGCTCAAGGATTTTAGTAATCGAAGGACAAATATCATATCCCTTCACATCATCATTTTTAATTTTAATAACGTGTGTTAAAATTTCTCATACTTTAATTTAATCGCATGACTAACGGTTTAGATATTTAATTCAATCGTCCTCTGAATATCCGAATATTTAAAGGTGAATATTACACGTGTGCAAACTACAAACATATGCCATTTACAACAACAATCATGGACACCCAAAGTCATTTAAGGTAAATGATAATAAAATTTAACTCGCCGTAAAATTTAATATCAGCTTGAAATAAGGAAAATGTATATCAAATTTTAAATACAGATTCGTAATCATGACTTGAATACGAATTGATACCCAAACAAACCATTCAAAAAATTGTATCAAAAGTCGCCAACTGCGCACAACAGAAGGATTATAAACAAGAACAGAGCTATTCAATGTTTGAAACGTATTCTACTGATTATAGAGTAACACTATTCCTTTCTTTAATGGTCAAACTGACCCACGGCGCTTCCCGGTTCCCAGCGCGCATTGAAGGGTTAACAATGGGACAAAAGGGTGTGGACAGCACTACCGGTCAAATGGTCAATACCATTCATAGACTAAAGCGAAGGAAACGTATGAATACGCTTTCTTTGACCTCCTAGTTGCCGATGATTATATTATTGTAATACGACGGTTACCCGTCAAAACCTCTGCCATGAGAAAGCAAGCTCGTTTTACGTAACCGGCATATTTTAATTTCTCGAACGTCGGTTGTCTTCTTAAAATATTCATCCTTTATCATCCTTTAAGTTAAACTTTAATATCATTCATAAAAAAATGCATAAAAAACGAAGAACATGCTTAATTAAAGCTTATAAAATGACCAAACCGTGTAGTTCTTTACAATTGCACGATTGCATTAAAATGCGACATACCTAAACGTTGCATTGAGATGCAAAAAAATTCAACCCTTCACCCCGTGGCCTGTGCGACCCGAGAAATTAATCTGCATAATGCTAAATTAAAAGTACACTGTTAATAACAAAGCTATGGTGAGTTCCCATACCGAACAGGTCAGATGCAAGTGTATCTGGGATCTAATGACCGTTGTCCATTTTGACCGTTGCCTGCATTTGAGGGTTATGCAAATTATATGCAAGGATGACCGTTAGATCCACAATAGAAGATTTATTAGATCTCAACGTATCTTGGGAACGTTAAAATAAACAATAGTTTCTTTGGGTGGTTATAAAAAACCTGGTAATAATAATAAATTCAGAATCCTTTCTTCATTAAAGATATTCAAGATTATATTTGGTAGTTTTTTGTATTTTTATTTATTTATTAAACAAAAAAAATATCAATGGATTTCATGTGTAGGGTTAAAAAAACGAAAGACAAATTAAAAAAAAAATTGAAAGTTTTATAGAAATACAATAACCACCTAAATTGATTTCTTAAAACAAATAAATACATAAGTGTATTAATAATTATGTGTAGGCTTAAAAAACCGAAAGACAAATAAAAAAAATTGAAAGTTTTATAGAAATACAACAACCTAAATTAATTTCTTAAAACAAATACATAAGTGTATTAATAAACTATTTGCAAAGTCATGTAACAAACGTCATATTCTATTCCCATTTGATATGATTTACATGTAAACTGCATGCGTTTATTTATACAGAAATATGAAATACATAAACATGGAAATAGACATGAAGTCACAATTTATGGAAGAACCGGGTCAGTGGCATACTATTGTTTCTATTGACTACCGAGAATAGTATTACGTGAGGAATAAGATCATAAACAACGCCTAGTGGATATATCAAAGCGAATTTAATTACTTCTATTTTTAACCGAAAAACAAGTTGATTGTCAGTTCGACCGTATTTTTTATGTATGTTACCCCATAATTAACAAAAAAACTATTACTTTTCTTGTTTATGTCTTGAAAACTAAAAAAATCATTGTTTGTCATTATAATTATATTTTAGTATGATTTTATACCTTTTCTGTGACGTAATGGGAATGCTGGCCTACTACACAAGCTTTCTTAGTGTACATATGCAGGGTTTTATTATATAGTTCACATAATTGGGGTATTTGCATATTATATACTGATTATAATGTATCGAATTTTTTTATGTAGTAATAAAAGGATTTTTTATTATTAATTTTTTTATTCCGTACTATAATGACATCATTGTTTTTAGTACTTTATTAAATTAATTTTGTATCTAGTTACTAATTTATTTTTATTTTTTTTTCCTTCCGTAATGACATCATTGTTATAAAACTTTATTAAATTAATGTTCCATTGTTGCAGGCTCCCTGCCCCCCTCCCCCGCGGACAGCGGCGTCTCCGACGTGGAGTCCTCGTCCTCCGGGGCCGGTTCCGCGGAGGAGCTGAAGGCGCGGCTGCAGCCCCCCCCGGCCCCCTTCCACACACCCTTCCTGCCGTTCTACCCGCAGCACCAGATCACCAGCTCGCTGCAGCACCATGTAGCCCACCCGAGACCGCCTGGTGGTGAGTATTGTATTTTATCTACTAGATATATATTTTTCAGAAAAACTACTAAGAGTTATCTAAAATCCCTTTTAGTAATTAATATTGGTAGGAAAAAAATAACTGATTTTTTTTGGTCAAATAATTTAATTAATTTATATTTTGTATTGTTACCTCTTGATGGAACTATATTTTCTAACAAAAGAATATATACAACATATTATAAAAATAATTTAATTGGTCGAAATATTCATGAAAAGAAGATCCAGCAAGCAGTTTCAAAAATTCTTTCACCATTATAAAGAATATCAAAAAATGTAAAAAATTTAAATTACGCGAGTAACACCGCAGGATGCTATAAACCGCGAATCCAACTCTACTAATTAACTTTCTAATCAATCACATAATTGGAAATTAATTATTCGCCAGACGTTGACATTAGGAATAAAACTGAGGTGCACAATGCAATTGTAGAGGTGACCGTCCAATGCGGTTAACGGCCCAGGAAGGTGACCGCGCGCGAATGGGATCAGGGACTTACATGGCGACCGATATTTTTTAAATATCGAATTAAGTGGCCAGGATTAGACGGTTGATGGAACTTTGTCTTTGGTCTAGGGAAGAAAAATGTACAACTCTATGGTTAATCCTGGCTGGTAATAGAAATAATATGATTTGGTTTAAAAAAATGATTTAAAAAATTCTGACTTGAAAAAATGTGGTATAAGAATGAGAATTGGAATATTATATATGTGAAATTAAATGTGAAACTTAAATAAATGTGCTTTAATAATGGAATAATAACAAATAATGTATTTATGTTTTACACAAATTCAAATAAAACTACACAATCACGAAATATACAACTAACAATTGATAAAAAGATTATATAAAGTATAATATAAAGTATTCTTAAATATTCAAATTTTTAATCAAATTTAATATAATATGATAGGACTAATACAAACTTAAAAATCCCAATTGTTAATATATGTTTCTGAAAATTAACAAAGCATGCAATGAATATCCCAACTTAATCACACATGTTCCGTGAACTGATAGCGATAGTAAGATTCGCGTAAATCCGGGACATCCTTCCGGGACATCCTGGCGGACGTCCAGCTGGCCCTATCAAGAGATATTTCACACGTTTTAAAACTTTGTCGTCTAAATTGCCGCCCAATTTAGATCTGACGTGGAAAAGCGCATTTGTAGTGATTTAAGTTGTTATTGTAATGTTTTTGGGTTGCTGGAAAGTCCGGTGCGAATGCGTAATGAAATTATTGTTTTATTGGGACATTCAAATGTTGTTTTTTACATTAAAAGTATGTAGATAAGAATAGTTTTTTAAGTTGCAAAAATTTCTAAGTTTACATTTTATATCAGCTGCATCGTCTTAAGCGAGATTTTTTTTTATTTGTTTTCCTTTTTATATCTATATTTGACTATTTTGTCGGTAGTGAATAAATATGTTTTTCTTTCGTTCTTAATCAGTTAGACAAACAACTTGATCTGCATCTAGAATATAATAATAGTATAAAAATTGGCATACAAAAACACAAATACCAAACTTCCTGAACACAGATTATTTGCCAATGTTTTTAAAAATGTGAGCCAAAACAAATAGTATTTGTGAAATTTATCGATATGCTCGTCCCCGCGACAAAACGAAAACACGGAATTTTAATGCTAAAGTGATGTTTCAAAATATCGATATTTTTGGCAACACTATCAATATTATTAACAACGAATAACAAAGGAAAGGAACAGTACGCAATACAACATATTTTATGAGCTCTTAATTGGTCTATAAATTTCTAGAGCAAAAATCAGACCTTAATCTCATAACCTAATCACTACCAAAGCGTTTACGTTAACAATAAACCTATAGCATAAACCTTAACGCACACCAATTAAACGCCAGTCCTAACAAATAGCAACCAATTAAATAAAAAACATCGATAAGTAATTACATCCCTAGCGGAACCAGTTGGCATACGATGCATCGTTTATCGCCCGTCCTCAGCTATTTGACATTGCGCAAGGTCAGTGCTCCTAATATAAAGATGCAAAAACTACGGCGTATGCGCGTCGCGTACGGCGCGGGCGCATTCGAAACAAGCACTTTCGATTGTGTTGCGCTTACAAATTCCGTCTAGGTGCGCTATGGACCTTTGTCCAGGAGATACAATCAAATGTATGCAAACGGTTTCGTCGGAAATATAAAGAACTAGGGATGGGATGCAAATTTGTAGTGAAATATACACTTTATTTAGCACCACATAAAAAATACAAATTATAATTTATTATATAGAGGTCTAAAAAGCGGCCTTATCGCTGCGAGCTCTCTGCCAGGCAAAGTAGTAATGTTTAACGTCGATGTTAGTTAGATTTCGTGACACTTTTTTTGTGTCAGCAAATTTAACACCTACCTAAATTAAAATAGTTAAAAAAAATATCAAAATGATTTTAGATTTTTAGGTACCGTTAACATAAGATAAGAAGCAGTTGTCACGCGGCCATATTGTGGTTCATCAAAAATTGAAACTCATGCTCTTATGCCGATCAAAACCTTCCATATCAATAAGATTAGTGTTTTAATACACTTATGAACAACTTATCGACATGTGACATAACAACACTACCGATTTTCGTATGTATGTATTATGAAATATATGAAAACGTAAAACTGCATTTTATTTGATATCAAATAGCGGAAAGTGATGCGAAAAAACCTTTGTATCGCTGATTTCTTGTTTTATAAGGATAAAATAGATATAAGTCGTATACCTAATGCTTGTTAATATTATAAAATAAATTTGAATTTTTATTGTTTAACAAAACATTAGTATAGTATAATCTTGTGTTTGTTTTAACGCGAGTACTTTCCATTTTAAAAAGTATTTTATTTAAAACATTAGTAATCGTCTTTTATTATAACATTTTCTATTTTTTTCAAATTTACTTGCTGATAATTATCATTTCGTATAAAGGGATAGGGTTTGTAAAATAATAATTATTGTACCGATATTTCTTAACATTTTGTTATATATGCCATAAACGAGAGCTATTGATTTTGTAATCACAATGATAAAAAGTTTACTCCATAGACATACATTTTACCTACTTTAATATACAGCTATATTTTTATTGCTGAAATACATGCAATGTTATATATATTAATTTAGATAATACACGTGATTAAAAATTAAACTTACTCGAAAATGTAAGAAACTGCGCAAATCTATACATCCAACCTAATCCATTTAAAATGTCACATTGTAAATTGTTATTTAAATTTTCTAAATTATCCCAAACTAGTTTCGCTCGCTATACGAGGAGGTTTCGAATAATAAAGCTATAATATGTTCATTGACCGCAAATTCTGTCAAACGGGTCGGATTTGAGACAATAATAATAGTGAATGAACGCAGAATGCCATGTTTATGAGATTATTAATATTTCCAACTGGTTTGGAACTTATTTGCGAAAATCTAAACGAGGGACTACACAGGTAAATTATATTTTAATATTACCTATTACTCTCAAAATGTGTATCTAGTGTTAGTTTTATGTTCAATTATTTCGATAATTGGTTTTTATTTTTCACTAGCTGCGCACTATTGGAATATCGGGATGATATATAGTCTATCTTCCTCGATAAATGAGCTATCTAACACTAAAAAAAATTACCAGTAGTTCCTGAGATAAGCGCGTTCAAAAAATCTCTTCAGCTTTATATTATTAGTATAGATTTGTCAGTTAAACACCAACGTTACTTAATTTCGAGGAATTATTCCATCGATTTAGTTCTCTTTTTTGATTCATACCTCTTACTCTTGAAATTATCAAGTTGTGACACATCTGTGACATGTGACTAGTATACTTCTTTGCCCTACAAAAAAAACATAATTCAAGCGTATATCAAGTACTCGACTAATTATTTCCTCCAATAGTTTCAAAACGTATCAAACAATAGCATCAGATAGCTAGCATTGACCAACTGAGTCGTCGTTGCGGTAACACACACGAAATGTTGGTTGCGAAAGATCCATTGTCAGCTGACGAAATCGACCTTAGCGAACTTGTTTGTACGAAACGTACGGAAATAAAATTAAAGACGTGTTAGATATAGATTGTTTTTGCGTTAAATATCTCCTGAAGTATAAAACAATTTTATTGCCGTGTCATTCGTGTCTTTCAACTTAGTTATAGAAGAATTTTGAGTCATAATTTTTGTTCGAAAAATCGATGATAAACCCAACACCTAAAAATTAATATGATAGATTGTATTGTGACTTCTTAATGGAAATGCATTTTAAGTATTGAATATGAGACTTTTTTACACTATTCCCACTATTAGTACACTTTATTTAATTACAACCGGTTTCGAAAATTCATCTTCAGGTACCTGATGACCTCTTTAATACTTAAAATAAATGCAAACATCTAGACTTTGTTTCGGTTTTTACCAGTACGTTTATAAAGTGTCCTACCGTAGTTACCATGTCAGATAAATCTTATTAGGGCACCAATATTGCAAGGTATGTGGAAATGCCTCGAAATTTTTATCGAGATGCGTTCAATCATCAGAACCTTGACTCCATTGCGCAACCGTTTTACATGTTCCTCGCCGGGTTTTGAGCTGGTTGTGTAATAAGCATGTGATTCTACCTGGTTAGAACAACTTCCAATAAGATTACCACCTTTAAATGGTCAGTAAAACTGTGATACATGAAGCTATATCTTATTTGAATATTATAGAAGTGATTGTTAGTATTGTTTGGTTATATAAGTCATGCATTGTTATTATGCAGGTTATTCCCTAACATCTACATTAGTACGACAATATATTAAATATATCACTTGTCACTACGTTTTTCATGTAATTATATTATTGTTTACATATACGTGATACAATACACCATAACTCCAATAATTGACATCATAAAACTCCATATAAAATGTGTTGAAGTTGTTTTTGTGACCTGAATGTTTTCAAACATTAGTCAAAAAGTATTCGTGGCGTGTTATCTGCGCGTACGCTGCATTCGTATTAGCAAACGAAATGGAAATTAAAATAAACGTTGCGTTGCGTCTATTCTGCAATGCATCGATAAGCGTGCATGTGTGCGTTTCTAACGCGCTAGTGTGCGCTGCGCAGGAGTGTGCGCGAGGTGATCGTCCCGTTTCAAGGGCAGTGCAGCTAGCGTTCATATTAATAGTTGGCGACTATTTTCGCCGCACGGATCGCTGGGGGACCGAAGCGTTATTATTGACATTCGCAACTTACATCACCAGTTTTCCTTAAGCGATTTCCTTGAAACTGTTGCGATGGGTTCCAGCTTCGGATTGTGCGAATTTATTTGCAAAATTAACTCTTATTAGAACGATTCTACTTTGAAATATTGTACAGAAATTGGAAGCAAATACTAAGACGATTGTTGACACTTTTGGCGGAATGAAACAAAATTATTTTCACCTAGTTTTTTATGTAGTACAATTAGATGAGTTATCACGTGTATTGCGATACCTTCTTTGTTTAATCTCGGTCCGTACAAGGAAGACAGCCGCGCCATCTGTCGCGCGGAGGGCTTGCGCAACGCGACCCACTTCGAGCGGCCGCTGGCAAACGCCTCGACTCCTCTACAATTACATATTTCGGTGTCGCAACTTGCGTCGCATCCGAGTTGAACGGCCCGCGACCTTGGTTGCTGCGCACGCGCCGCTGAAAGCGAAAGGACCGCGCAATCCCGGAATTCGGTCCCAATACATCCCCGACCGACTGAACAGTCATTAGGAGGATAAAGATTAAGTTAATTACTGCGTACGTGACTAGAGAGTCGTAACGTCACTTATCTCAAAACCGCATAGAAACGTCCGTCCCGTGAATCACGCCCACCATCAATATTATGAACGGTGGCAGTGCGTCACCTTGCGCCGTTTCGCACGGCTCTGCGCCCGCGCTGTTTCGCAATGCAACGCTCACCGCCGCCATCTTCCTTCCGAAATATAACGTAATCGCTGCCCGTCTAGTCTAAAGTAAATAACTTCTGAAAACAAATTTCAGAGACGATGCGGCACCGATGGTATTTTTAAATCAATCATAAACAACATTCCAGTATCAGTTCAAAACGCATCGATGCGCTTAAATAGATCGTGTAACATGATCAATATGATATATTCCAGGAAAAATGATCTAAATTGTATCACAAGATCACAACAGCTGTGCGGGATCGCAATCCGGAGTGTTACGCGACCCAATTTCGCGTGGCAGCCCACTTCCCCGGAAACTTCATACGAAGATTCCTTTACGATAGGTATAAAATCAGAGGGGCAGGCCAGGCGGCCTATATACGCGCTCCACTGGTTTCCTGTCCGTTTAAAATTATCCGCTCATTCCCGGCGAAGCGAGAGTTGTCCTTCACGGCCCATAGCCCTCCCTCACACTCGATATACTTCCCTGAGCTTGTTGCAGTTTCCAAGATGCGATTTCAATTAAAGCGCGGCAATTGACACATTTTGCTGCTCGATTCAGCCTTGCATAGAAGTTAAATGTTATTGATACGCGTCAAATTGGCCTAAATTCGTTGTCGTGCGTCAGAAAAGTTGCAAAATGGCGATATTCCTTTGTCCTACAATCCCGTAAGGAATAGCGTGGATTGCATCGAGTGGCTATCCTTGTGATTGTGCCTAACCAGGTCAGTGTTAGGCCGCATAGCGCTGCATAAATAGACACACCGCCCCGCGCGCCCCGCGCCCCGCACCCCGCGTCCCGCTGCACTCGTGAATTGTGGAAGAACAGGGATGCTAGTGTTTTATTACATCCGGTGTCAATAGCGTTCAATGTAAACGGAAAAATTGTTGCTGATTTGAATTCTAAATTCAAAAATGTATTTTTCCTTCGCCTTTGCATAATTCAAATCGTGTTGTGATATTTCTACAAATAAGCAATTTTTATTAAAGTAGAGGTTACAATGTTTGTGGTAGATATCTGTATTAATATAAATTAATGTTTATTTTGATGAGTGCCTGCTTTGAGTTGTATCCATTACGTTATTTGGCAGCCCTGTAGTATCGGATACAGTCAAAGCATTTCGCAACGTTTGCGCGTCCGCTTCACCGCTGCCAAACCGATCTGTTCCGAAGTATTCCAGTAAACAGATATTATATAAAAGTATTTACTCTGTTTACCGGTTGTTCACAGATTCCGTATCCAACTGACTTTGAAATTTTCGCTTGCATGAGAGTAGCATAAAATGAACGATAAAGACTTTAAAAGCAAGCCGATGCGGGTAGTTTCCAAATTATTTTTTAAGCGTCACATGTGCGCTCGTTGTTTAAATAAGCATAATTCATTTTTTTTCTTCAACAGAAAATATAACCCATAATTGATTAACAAAAGCGTTAACAGTGGTCTCAGAAACCTGTATGAACAATCATTTGCGCAAGCCTGACCGTCTGCGAATGATTCTCACGACTTACCAACGAAGCCTACTAAAAATATCGATGAATAAATTAATTTGCAATCTTGTTGCGTGGTTAGTGTATCATTACCCTTACCGCTGGTTGGCCCTGGGTCGTGGGAAAATGGGACGTTTAAAATTAGCGACACAATTTTCGAAATTGTTCACGCGCCATCCGAATTAGAAGGGATATAGAGTATCAAATTATTTTATAGCTGCTTGCGTTTGTAATGAAATGAAAACCTTAAGGTTCACGCACATTAGGGTACAACAAGTTGCTTCTAGCAACACTCCTGCTCCTTTTAAGTGTAACTTAAGTATTATTAGTATAGTATTATATTATCTGTGGTATTATAATAGATAGTACTAGGCCTATGACTTATTCCTTTCTTAACATTTATACAGCCTGAAAATATTGTAGAGCTTGAAATTTTATACCGTAGTTCTTCTTGCCATTTTAATACATGAAATTGACTAGGAAAATGAACCAGGTGTAGCCTTGCGTGCCTCAGCTCTAATGCACTCGGCCACTAGGACGGGTATCGATCCACTACCCTATATAATAAACAATAACATATAATTATTATTAAACTTGGAATATTTAGTGTCAATATCTAGGATTCAATCGTATTTGATCACATCATTCGCACTATGTTTCTCGCATATCACAATAAATGCAACATTTAACTGTAGTCTATACTACGTGATTTTTTTAAAGGCCCATCTTCCTTAGATTTTGGGCAGTACCCATTTCATCAGCTTCTCCAAATCTTTGCACCTTCAGACCCGCAATCTTAACCTGTCCGATTCCGGAATAACAATAGATAACAATAGTGTCAATTCGATAATTAGCCGTTCCGGCCTGATTATCAGGGCCGATGGAGCAACGCGCCTTGACCGGGGCGTAATGGAAACTCTTCTAATGGTGCCTTTTTGAACTGAGGCACTTCTAGAATGTTCTACAAGGAAATAAAATGTATGAGATCTTTGAGCCCCGGTTTGTATAAACTAAGGAACGTCATAGTACGAATAGTTTTCACTAACGAACGGTTTTAAACCATCGGAACTAAGTTTTGGTTGTTATGTTAACGCCACGTTTATTATAGAAACGCTTTAGACTTACGTTTAGGATATTGTACTGACAGTAAGTAAAACGACCCGTTTTTTATAGGAACTGGGCATTAGTGTACATATTAATACGTGAACCACTTTTTTACCAGAATTACATAGACGCGTAAGGAATATGGTAGTGTATAATTATAGAAGGCTTGGATTCGACAATAAATGGGATACACTTGATACACTGAGCGTTTAATAAGTAGAGATATACACAAAATACACGCAATAATAGAATAATAAAAAAAAACTAGTATACTATTAAATATTGCATAATTCTTAATATCTGAGAAATTGTTACTATTCTCAAGATCTTTTTATTAATTGAAAATTGCATTGTGCAAGCGCAATATTGAAGACCGTCAAAACAAAAACGTATAATCAGAAACGAAATAATCAAACAAAAGATGATTCAATAATTTTGCATATAAGCCAAGATTACCAGAACATTCGAGTCGTTTTCAGGATTTCGACGGAAGCCAGTATTAGAGATGAACGGAAGTCCAAAATGCCTGAACTCACGCAACGCAACAGCCATTTGCTATATTTACCGCTAATAAACCCTTCCGTATCCTCCCCCTTCCTCTCACTTCGGTAATGGTTAATTAAGCTGGCTTATACTAACATATGTCTGTGACTCCGACTATATCTATACCAAAGTTCATCTGAATTCGTATATCTATTTTTTATAATCTAAAAATATTTCAGAGATTTATTACTAAAGTATTGTGGTAAATAAAAAATTATCAAGAAATTACTATATCAACCTTTCGGAACAAATCTAAAACTCTATCTCTCTCGCTCTCTGTTTTTTTACTTTTATGTATGTTTGCACGCAAACTTGTGACTAATGTATCCCAAATAATTCCAATGTACATAATAATAGCAAATAAACATAATAATTATTATTAAGTCATTGATTACTCTATACGATGACACTATATGCATATGCATCTAAATTTACTTTAGCATTCAAAGTTTATCCTTGTATCCGCGTAGTTCCAATAATGATAATATTAGCTATATTAACTGGAACTGTTACATATAATTACATATCCAAACCATTAAGGAAACATCTTTAACTGAAACACTTTTACTTCACAATGCATCACTTTTACTTGATTGATGCAAGATGGCCGCCGTAAGGAAATGCAGGAATTTGCGAGGCGCGTTGTGGTGGGTGCGGGGCGCGGGGCGCGGGCGCCGGGGTGTGACCTTCGCGCGTTGATGCAATGTCGCGGTGTCATTGACCACGGCGCGGCGCAAACAGTTGCAACCCCCCGCGCACCC
>LQNK01001270.1:339182-364501 GCA_001586405.1 Phoebis sennae
CAAACTTTTGCCCATCCTGGATTAAAACCATGGATAACTTTATGCAGAAATTATATATCAGTTCATTCATCCCTTTTAAGCTGTGAATAGTATATTGCTTTTTCCTAGTATAAATTAAATTAAAAGTATTACGATGCAATTGTTATAAAAAAGCATTGTAACCATAAAATACAAATGTATCTTTAAAAAGATAAGACGTTTAAATGTAATTTACACGAAATGAAAATTTATTTTTTTAAAGGATTTAGTTCACAACCTATAAAATTTATGAAGAAATATTTCAACCGTCCACAGCTAAGCAAAGAAGGATACCATAGGTATACGGCGACCTCGAGTTGCCATACATAAAACATTAATATAATTTAATAAAACGACATTTCTAGTTACATGTGTTTACGTAAGCGGGGTGTACGAACTCTGCTCGATTCACCTTCGCGCCGTCCCAATACAGGTTGAGGTCGAAGCGACAATAAAAGTAGTTTTCGATAATGCCGAAGCGAAGTCGACAAACAAGATAGGCTTTCGTCACAGCGCGGGAAATATGACAATGTCAAAAGAGCGATATTGCCGGTGTGGCCAGTGCCAAAATTTAAAACTAAAAACGTTCGAATTCCGACGTCAAATACGCTCAGTGATACCATATTAATGAACAAAATTTCACAAGAGTAGATATGCAAAATTCGTACAAATACTTTCTTGTCTTTACAAAGTTGCAGTGTTTAAAAACGAGTACAAAATTGCGCAACAAAAACGTGTATCTTCCCGAACCTGGCCCCGATCCTGACCTTCCACAATATCGAAACCCCTAAATCGAACGCAAACAAGCGTGTTTGTGTGATAGCTGCATCCGGCACTATTTGCATGTGAATTCGGTTTGGGCTGATACCTTATCTACGGGTTATCGTGTCTCGGACACCTAGCCGCTCTGAAAGTTATCTGACTTACTCGTTCATTGCTACGGGATATGTTATGAAAACATTTTTACGTTATGTCATTAATTTGACATATTCATTTTGCATAAATCGTAAACAAGCTTTATTTATTATCTATTGCATTTTCCCTAACATTTGTATCTTGGGATTAAAACATAAGCATTCGAATCAACGTAAAAATAATTGCACCGTTTAACACAAAACATTTTTGATCGTAAAATTTGCGCTGTAACTTTTATTGCTACCAGAAAATAATACACTCGTTTTGAATGCATTTGCGTCGGAATAAAAATGTGAATTAGATAAGTGGCAACTTCCTATTTAGATAATGGCTGACAAATGTAAAACGAACAAAAACTCGAAACGCAATCGTATATTATCAATTTCTACATGTGACTTTACACCAATAGAGGAGACATTTTTCCATGTACAAAAGTATCTATCGTAAATGAAATAAATTATTTAATTTAACACCTCTATGTAAAACATTATAACGTAATTATTGTATAATAAAAGTAGGTTCTTGAACTGTTCTAATCACACGTAAAATTATAATTTGCTTCATGAATTTCTATAATCCAACGCGATAAAGAAATACGTTATATATTTTCATATTAGCAGTTGAATAAATAATAATCAACCTTAATTTTTACAATGTAGAATAATAGTTATTTCACAACCTTAATATAACTTGGTAAATGAAAAATAATGTGGTTAAAAGATTATGTAGAGTCAAGTCCATAGACAATTTTCTATTTTTTCCCGCTATTTAAAATCTTTTTAAACTTAATCCAGCAGGCAATGGCTCATAGTTATACAGCCAACCTTATGTCAAAAACATGAACAAATCATTTCATAATGATTGAAATCCTATACAATAGAACGAGAGTATAACATTTCAATGTTAAATAGCAAACAGGAAACACGATTAATTTATCAATCGATCGGCGGGATATTGTTCAGTGACGTCATAAAAGAATTACGCCATTGCAACTCCACCAATGACAACCGGCTCGTATGCAAATACAAATATTTTATACATTTTACAACTGTGTAATTTCAAAAGTAAATTAATTTTGTCATTACGTTTCGAGTTAACGAGTAGGTCATGTTGTGTATGAGTATTTATTGGTAATGATTACGAAGTAAACATTATTTATGGTTAAGAAAGTAATTATAAAAGACCCTAAAATAGACAATGTAAATTTATTATTTAACTTCTGCGTTGAACGGGGTATACAAATCAATATAAGGTATCATGTCATCTAATCCTGCTATTAGCCTATTGTTATACGAAATTCTATTAAAATCCGTTCAGAGGTAGAGTTAATTGACACACAAACATACAAACATTCACATTCATAATAATATAGGTAGAATAAATGCTATACAACAAAGGATATCAAATGGGACAAGATATCCCATACATCGAAATATCGTACATGACCCCATTCCAGTGTCGCCCTCTAGCGTTATCGCGTTACATAAGGTGCATGCGCCGGCGCAGAGCTGACCTTTCTTAACGCAGTACTAGTTGTACTGTAAACACTATTGTAGTACAGACTTATTCAATTATTATTTTTTTTTTATGTCTAAGCTTTGTAAAGTATTATGCGATAAATAATAATAACTTTTTGCAAAAAAATATAACCGAATTTCTCACTCTAAAAAGTAGGAAATAACTTTTATTTTTGTTGAAATCTATACAAGTCGGTGCAAAATCTTGTTGAATTAGAAATAGATAAAGCACTGACTTTCTATTATTAAGTCGGTTTTATTTTTTTGCAAAAAGTTATTATTGTTCCCTTTTTAGTGTCGCCAAATTTCTCAGTTTCCTTAGAAACCAATAGTATTATCGGAGAGACTTTCCGTATAAGAAATTATCAGATAAAATGTTACCACAAGGAAGGAAGATTGAATTTGACATATAAAAAATCCATCGTTAATACATAATGATTTTCTCGATTAACTTACGACGGAATTTCCTAGTCCATGAAATGTTTTAAATTAATTAACTATTAATACGCCGTTATGATTCATTAAAAATAAAACCCATCTTAAACTTAATTAAAAATATTGTTTACATTTAACGTTGATAAAGCGTCGTCAAAAAAGTCACAGTCACGTGATAAAAGAACGTCTCATTTGTTATAATTAACTATTAACCTCGTATAACAAAATCTAGACATTTGTTAGAGTAACAAGAGCCTGGGGGCAGACTCGGAGCCTGTTAGCTCATGTGAAACCTAAAACACAAAAACTTTTAATGAGTACGAGAGTAAATCTCGCTGGGTCCTTTTGAATTATATACTTGGCCTTTGCAAACAGGGTTTCATATAAAATTTCAGTTTAACGTATTATGTTATATTGAAATTGATCTGTAAGACTGACAGCGCTGCTTATTTCGGGTCCGACACTTTTGAAAAAAATCTCAATCTATTCGATTTGCATTCCTCTTCATAATCTCTTAATGTAAATGGGCTATATTGTTGTCTATGGGCCTTAATTGTCCTGTATTTCTATATTGATATTATAAAGAGTATACGTATAAAATAGTTTTGTGTCTCATTGAAGCAATATACAAAAATGTTTCATGCGTTGAAAAGGCTAATATTTGCACCTAATACATTGCTAACGAATTGGCGTAATAAAAGGCAGAACTTTGAAAACTTGCGCGAATCTTGCGGGAGACGGGAGCAGAGGGATGGTGTGTGAAGGTCAACTGGCGGCGTCATTTCCTGGTCATTGGCTCATTGCCTGCCATCCGACGCACACATACGCGCGCACGCACACCGCTTTCCGGTCGCACAGGAAAACGTCTATGTAGCCATTGTGACTTGTCTATGGAAGGATATGAGTGCATAAAAATTGCATTGTTTATGCATGACAATCCACTAGAATGCCCGGATTCGAATCTGAATTTTTTATCGGTTTTATTGTTGAAAACAAGTTCGACTAATTCATGCATAATTCATAAATAAGCTTGTAAACAAACTGAATCTGAATAATTAATTTTATGTTCTTGTTATGTGCCCTGACGTTGTCCATGTCTAATTGAGATTTTAATCCCAATTTTCGTCCTTTAATGTTATGTTATTCATCAATTTGTATTATTTTATATAACGATGTGATATGACTTGTAATCTGCGCAGTTACGAACATATTTATTAGACTAAAAACTATATTTAAACAAAAACGTGTTTCGTAATGCAAAACGTTATCTCTTCCGCCAAAAGATAGAGTTTTGTTTGCGAAATATTCGCTTTTGTTACCGAGAGGAAATGTCAATATCACACAAGCTAATACTTTTATCGCGATATGAATTTGCACACTACCTTAAAGATAATGTGATGCATAAAAATATCACAAAGCTAATATAAAAATGAGTGATTTTCCAACCTTTATAAAAAAAAAACAAATATTTCTTCTAATTTTAACAACACGTTTTTGTGATAAATAAAAGAAAACGTAATAAATTCTCGTCCTCGACCTTAGCAACACGGAAGGTGACCTAACATTTGGCAATAAGACTTTCGGGCAAATTAATTAAAGTCGCTTTGGCGAAATCCCAATAAAAAATAGTACACAAATCCAACCGACTATTACACGTTTAAATTTTCAAAATGTGAACAATCAGTGTTCGAATGTTCGAATTTCAAATCGCTGTCAAAGCATAGAGTATAGACTATCATATTTCCTAACCGCATTCGTGCGAGACACTGTTTTATGTTGAACACAAGAGGTCTGTGGGTAACCTATTTATTACGCGGGATGCGCTGCGAACCGGTTCCTGAAGGGTTAGGGGGACGCAAAGGAATAAAACAAAGCTAAACGCCAATGGTTTAAGGTTTATATTGAAGCAATTTTCCCATAACTTAATGAGTCTAGTGTTACCCGTATACGGGTTAACCTTGATACTGCAGAACCAGTAGGATGCGTCCATTGGCTAAATATAGAATGTTATGTCGCTTTTTTCTGCGCTGTCCTCCCAGGCTCGAGAGGGATTTTATGGCGTACATGGAAACGGTTCATTAAATTGTAAATACCCGCCAATAAGACGCCTCATGCCGTTAGCAAACAAGAATCGTGGCTTCAAGAATGTAACCGTGTAAAATATTTATTCAAATAAGTCTACAATTTTCTTGTCAAATCTATTTTTAAATATAATTACACATTACAGAAAATCAATTAACTTTTCAATTATTTTATGCATTGCTATCATAAGATTTTCATCTATAGTTCTTTTTATAGTTCATATTTAAACACGGTCAAAGGAGGTAATTTGTGTAAATATAAACCTAGTTTATAAGGCTTTGCGTAAAATTTGTCGTCAAGAGAACTTATTTATGTAAGTAGTTCACATGGATCGTTTTCAATTGTAATTAACACGCAAACTTCACTGAAATAACCTAGTTTCTGTATTTCCGCTTATAAAAAAACAATGATTACAAGTTTTCTTTTGAAATTATGAGCAAACAAAAACTTCCACAAACAAAACCGATACGATAAATAATATACTAAATATAATTATGTAACATTTTATCATATTTCCGGCTTGTATCGCAAAATTAGTTAATTTAATTGCACGAAACGATGACTCCTGTTTGACTCATTAATTTCTATGTCAATTTGATAAACGGCAATGTACCGATTTTTTTACTGAACTTGATATTTGTTAACTTGTATAATTAACGTGACACGTTATCTTGTACTATTTTTATAGACATAGATATTAAATATGTGCGTCAATACAGCTCCCTGATAATATTATTTCCATAGTAGAAATCGATATTTGCGACAACCCTTTCGCTCGTGTTGGCGCGTCTTTTAATGTCGTTTTTTCTTAATATTGTCTATGGATTGTAGAAGAATTTAAGAAATGGCTGAATGTATTGTCCGTAGGTACTTATTTGATGAACGCGCACACGTGTCATCGGGGTGAACGACCCGATAAGTCGCGCGAAAATACGCGACTTAGATAATATTATTAGAAAGAATATGGCGGATTGCGGACGCGAGCGACTTGTGTTTATCGCGCGAAAACTAAAAATAATGTTCTTTGCGTACGTGTTATACAATACACACATGTTATTTATGTATCTGCAGATATCCTTAACGTAACACGTTTTAACTTCTAAGACCATAGATAAATAAGATTGAACTCAACTAAATAAATCATTTATTGGTTTGAATTGTAACAATGTATTCATAAGGTATTTTGTAGTATTTTACTGAAAATAGACAAACCCCCAAAAGAAATAGAAGTATTAACATAAAGACATTTCTAGCGGAACCCTGCAATCACTAAGCAATTAATAAATTCTTATCGCAAACATAACGCCGCTAAATAACACACAATTACCATTTTATTTCTGCAACTTCCTTATTTCAAAAAGTGTTGCCAGTCGGAATAATTATCGTACCGAAGCGAAGTACGATATTGACCCGAAGAGCATCTATTTCGATCGCAGAAAATGTTTTTAGGTCGGAAGTATCGCAGCTCGACTCAATTTTATGATTTTTCTGCGAATACCTCAAGCTGTTAAATGAAGTAGTTTTTACTATGTGTTAAGATGATTTATACGCTTTATTAACCATAAAAATAGTTTATAATTCTGAATTGGGTTATGATAAGAATTGCGAAGAGATTTTTGTGGAAGATTGAATTTGTTGTGCATTGTGTTTTTTGTTTAATTTACAATACAAAGAAATGGAACTTTAATTGTTATAAACAAGAGAGTTGATTTATGATACGAACTCTGTTTTACATCTTCGTTTAAACCAATTTTGCGAAACGATATAAAATGATTGTTTTAAATAAAAATCAATAAAACCGCCAAGATTTAAACACATTCTGTTTGAAAAGAAACCAAAAGCATAGACTTAATTCCAAATTTGAATTTCTCTTGTTTTCGAACGATGTTACATAATTTTGCCAGTCACTGGCAGTCTACAGATAAGACGAATCAATAGGAATAGTTAAAATTTAAAAAATAAAAACAGTAAGTGATAAGCCTAGCAGATAGTAAGTATTAGATTGCGTCAAGCGCTCGCCTTGACCCCAATCGCCGGCTCGCCGAGCCACGTTTTCCTCTATACATGTCAGTTTCACTTTCAAATTATAACATATTACACACGTTGAATGTTCCAAAATCAAAATGGACGCCCAACGGTTGCACCACAGAGCTTGCAATATATGAACTATCTTATAGTTTAAAAAAAATGTTTTAATAATTTTGCTAATGAACTTTTGAAAGCAACTTAATAGGTGCTGTGCAATATATTATTATTTTTATACCTTTATTATGTTATTATAAAAGTCAATACATAATTAAGAGTTCCGGTTGTCATATATTTCAACATACTCAGTAGAATTCAGAATCTTAGTTCAATATCAAATTACAGTAAATGAAATACATTTTCATATAATTTATTTTGATTTAGTTCTTTGAATCAATGTTGTCGCTAAAGAAAATATGTCATTTCCGCCACACAACAGTGTATTGTTAGAGATTGTTATCAAACATTAATTGAGCTAGATAGTAGGTATCTCGGTGTGGGAAGACTAGATGAATACTTGTTATTACTACTAGAATAAACAATGTATAGAATTAGATACATTTTATTTTAAAGAAAATTATATGACTTGCTTGAAAGTCTACTTTTAAATTCAAATTCAACTTTTACGGTTAAAAAATTATAAATAAATTATGCCAAAATTACTTTTAAAATTTAAAACACAAAATTCACAAAACGAGTAAAATCCCGCTATTAATGTGACCATTTACAAAATTTATGATATCCTTCAATATTTCGAGAATAATTACATAAAATAATTGCAACATTGTTTATCAAAATCAACATTCCTCTAACCCACTTTATATTATTACATTTAATGGAATCCAATATCGCAGTGCATTTCCTCTTTAGATAATTACGGTTTTCGAGCCCAGAATAATAACCGAGTGAAGGAAAACTGGTTTTAATTTAGTACTTAAAATATGTAATTCGGACTTAAAATTGAATAACCCAAAAATTACGATTTATTGACTATGTATTTCGATTATTTTTGATTTATAATAAATACAGCTATAAATCTTTTATATTATAAATGTGTGTAGTTGGCCCTGACCGGATTGAACTGCTAAGAACCAGGAATATTGAATATGGTGAAAGAATTTATGAAATACATTCCTTAGTTGCTGAATCTGCTTGAATAGAACTTTGTAAAGAACTCATAGAAACCAATAGTCTATAATAATTGCATACAACAAAAAACTAAAGGTTATTTTCATCTTTCCAGTGGGTGCCGTGGAGCGAGACCCCTACGCGTATGGGTACGGTGGTGGGGGAGGAGGGCACCACTTCGCCGCGCCCGCGCCGCCCCCCCTCCCACACGACGACCTGCCCTACTCCGTCTTCGACTTCGGGGACTACCAGCGGCACCACCACCACAACAAACTCAAACCCAAAAAGAGGCCCCGCACCGACGCGCCGCCCACGCCGGGCGTCAAGCGCAAGAGTCGCGAAGGCTCCACCACGTACCTCTGGGAGTTCCTCCTGAAACTCCTGCAGGACCGCGAGTACTGCCCGCGCTACATCAAGTGGACGAACCGCGAGAAGGGCGTGTTCAAGCTCGTCGACTCCAAGGCGGTGTCACGCCTGTGGGGCCTGCACAAGAACAAGCCCGACATGAACTACGAGACGATGGGCCGCGCGCTGCGGTACTACTACCAGCGCGGCATCCTCGCCAAGGTGGACGGCCAGCGCCTCGTGTACCAGTTCGTCGACGTGCCCAAGGACATCGTCGAGATCGACTGCTCGCTCGCGTGAAGTGCTTCAGTGAATCTCTCAGGACACTCGATTTAAAAACTTACTTTTCGCTCTTACGCATTTTTCACTTATAGTAAATTCTTCTCATCATGCATTACGGTCGCTTCTAACGTAATTCCGATCGATTTTGACTTTATATATTTACAGAGTAGGAGAGACGAAATTGATTGCTCAAACGTTTATATATCTATTTTTAGGGGAATTTCAAAAAGGAACACTTAAATTTGCTAGATGTTATATGGTATGGAGTGAATTTTGTATAATGTTGAAACGAATTTTTAATGTTTGTATTGATATTTGTATACACGTGTCGTCGACTCCGACTGTACGCAGAACTTCCTACCTCAAAACTACGCAAAAACACATATTATGAATATACAATTTATTCGACACAGTTTTTACAATATGCAATAAGTATAGTCTAAATAAGAGTTTTATTAAATAAATATTTACGTAAAATGTTTATATTATAGTGAAAATTATCATATATTCCCTCAGATGAATATGTATTTTTCTTTGGTGCTTTCGATGCATTGCATGTTCTTGTTACAAATTAACCTCATGTTTATATATTATATATTATATATTATTGTATAAAGCGAATATCTAGCCGTTGTTCCTTTGTTGCCCGATCGTAACTGCGACGAATGCACGTTGATGCACCCAAATCTAAATATTTATTAAATCAGTATTTTAACGTATATTTGTGACGGTTAAAGTTCAATAGAGTCCGGCGAGAGCATCGAGTGCATTCCGCAATTATCTGTGGTTTTTAAGCCGTCTGACATTTCTTTTTTCCAGTTAAGCCAACTGTCCGACGTCTTACTAAAACCGAATTTTTCAATTGATATTATTTAAGTGTTTGTGGGATTTTAATAAATTCTACGATTGTAAGTACTGAAACCTACTGCCAACTTTCTGTTAGTAACTGATGATAGTTTAAGTGATGATTGTGCGTTAATTGTGTTAATTATTACAAATAGATGTTTACTTGTAAGTGAGCTGTTTTAGATCACGTCTAGTTTATTTCGTTTATTTAAATTTATGTTAGTGCTGTTGGACGGGGATCTCGAGCCGACATTTTTTGACATATCAAAAAAATAAAATTGTCTATGGAACTTTCCTCCAGTCGCATTCGTTTCGCTGCATATCAAGAAAGTTCAAAAACCGAGAACAAAACTATTTATGTGATATAATTTCTTACAATATCAGCTCGAGACCCCTATTTTTGTTACCTGAATAAATATTAATAATAAATTACGATTTGTGGTCCAATGTTAATGAAACATAATACTTTTATCTAAATAGTTGATATAGAAATCGAATAAGCAGTAGTCTAGTTCGCGTTGCGTTTTATCAAACAATGCAAAGACAGACGAAACATATATATTAATACAGATACGTACAATAATGTATAGTTTTTATTTGTCTATGAGTAGAATGAGGAAACGTAAGATAAGTTATGCGCGTCCAAATCTTGATGATGTGGGAGGGGCGTGGGCCGTGCGCGTGAAATTATTCCCATGTTATGAAATATTTTTATAAAAAGTTGAAATATATCATATTATTAGCGAGTAAGCAACAAAATATATCGGATTGACGGCCTGCGTGCCTCGATGTGGAACTGATGAGGGTCAGAAGCCTTAGGAGAATCGAATCGTTAAGAAAATGGGTGCTAAGTGTGGGATCATCAGAAAGCAGACTCATACTTTAAACACACCTACTTACAATACAATAATTGCCCAGTGCGATACAGTTGTCATACATTCGAACAGGAGAACAAATCCAGTGCCCGTTTCATGTGATTACATAATAAATATAATAAAAAACGTGGAAATTTTATTCGTATTTTACGTAGTTAGGCGAAATTCTCAAAAGGACTTTCTATCAGAGCTATTTTCTTGCTTTTGTAAATATAATTGTAGGTTAACTTATTTATTTTGTCTCACGTGACAGCATGTTTGCCGGATCCGCGCATTGGCAGGAGCATCGTCGTTATTAGTGTATTTTAAAATTCTATTTAAATTCAACTATCATGTAAGTACGAATATACAAAGAGGAATAACTTTCTATATATTTAGATAATTCATTTTTTAGCCCACTGCGCAGATCTCGATACCGCGTGATACATTTTTTTTCCTTTTTAGGAAAGTTCGTTCTATAGGTTACAAATTTTATTGTAAAATATAAAATTATATAATAAATAAATTTAATAGTAGGTAATGAATGGACCAGGCGATGGCAGGGGAGTGCTCTCAGAATTTATAATTCGGCTAGTATTGAAGAGTTACCGGTAGGCAAAATGTCAGAGCGACATTTAAAATTATGCTCGATATAAAAATAATTTTAGTCGAATTGATGTTGTTAACGAATCAAAGTTTCTAATAATTAATGTACTTAAATTTTCAATGTAAATTTAATGGCACTTCGAAAAATTATTGTTAAAATTATTTTAATTGAGACTAGTCTTAGTATCTTAAAATTTCATTTTTAAATTATTTCTAACGCCTGTTCGGCAAAGGGCGTTTAGGCGGTTGCGAGTCGACCGTTTGATACACAGAGAATGATATGAAATTGTAAATAGATTAAATGAACGCACACCCTCATGACCCATAGACTATGGCGTCGCTAGATAGGTGGAAAAATTGTGAAATATAGCGCGGAAGCAATCAGAAGGTTAGTGAATTTGGTATAAGGGGGAGGGGGAAGTGTCTGATGGGAAACACGTTTTGTCTACTTTTTCATTATATACTAAATCGTTAAATCGTTAATTAATGTCCAAATTAATACGTAATACATGAATGTTGTGTCTTGTTTTGTCTATTTTTAATTTTATTGTAATTTTGTTTTACGTCCTGCAACGAAATTTAAATGCTTTTTGCGTTCAATTGAAAATTAATTTATTACATTCTGAGAGTTTTGTGCGATAGTGATTTTGCGTTACATTTGCTTCTAGGTTAATCAAGTAAAGTCCGTTTATTTTAATTTTAGTTGTATAATTTAACAAAATACTGTATTTCTGCCCCCTAGTTAAGTTATTTTTCTATGTATAGTTAGTTATAAGTGTAAATGATTTAGCACATAAATTTGATGCATGATGATAATGTTAATAAAATATCCACAATAAAATACAACTCTATCTTTTATTACACACCCTGACCAAATCGAACCATCAAAGAAACAATTGAGCTTGTAAATTTCAATTATCAAAATAAATTGGCATATTATATATACAAAATTAAAAAAAGTTGAATTCTATTTCATTTAATATATAAACCAAGTACCGATAAATCTCAAGTCTTAAGATTTCTTTAATAAAGAAAGAATAAATAAAGAAAAAAATAAGAAATCTCTAGATTTCATAATTGATTTTCAATATAACAGTCCGCACGCAAGTATGCAACGCACAGAAAAACTTATTGTTGATGATTAATGTGACAAATGACCGCTTCGTTTGTCCAGTGGATAGCACATAATCATAACTGAGTTCGATCCCCGATGGAATAAAAACGTCTCGGTCTGACAGGGCAAAAGCTGGTCACAAAATAATTTAATAATTGCCCCTAAATTAAGAAAAATAACGGTGAAAATGATTTCATTTCCGACCCATGTTGAAATAAGAGACACCGTTATTTACTTTTAGTGGGAAATTGAAAATAAAGACTAATCTATAAAACTTTAATAAACATAAAAAATACCACTTTTGGATGTTTAGAATCTTTATATTCCTTACTAAATAATTAAAATTTCAAGAATATTTGCGTAACATACTCAAGATAATTAGAGAATATTTACTTGGGCTACTACAGAAAAAAAAATCTATCTGTATTTTTTTATTCTCAGTACATTGGTAAAGGACAGTGCCTAAAGAAAGTCTCTGAAACGTTTTTAAAAATACTTGTATGATTGTGAAATCTCGAAAAAATAAACACAACGGACTTGAGTTTTGAGAATTAACAGGAATTCAGCCAAATGATTTAAAAATTACTAGGACGTACTTATTATACTGTTTTTAAAGTACATTAATTTGCTCCTTTATACTGTATCCTATAACATCAAAAGATGTATCCTTTGATGCTCTTTTTTTACTCTGTTATGTTATGATTGATGACACGGCTCCCACCTAACATCTTAGAGGCTCAGAAATGATTGAAAAACAGCACATAACTGCCAGGTAGTGGATGCTGAGCCATTATCCTTTATCATACAATTTGTTTGTTACATGTAATATTAATTTTATACTATTTTTATTTCCATTTTATTTTATTTTACTTCAATGCAAAATTTTCTTTAAATACTACATGTAAATAAAATATGAAGGTAAAGATAATAAAAAAGTACATTTAAAGAATATTAATAATATTTTAAAATACGTCATTAATAATATAGAATATTATTGCTGTGTTTGAACGCTACCGAAAGTCACCATAGACAAGATGACGTGTAGATTGACATGTCATTTTGTCACTTGTATTGACGTGTAAACCGAGTTGTCAAATACCGAACAATATTTCTATTTGTTTCTAAGAAATAAATAATGAGAAGAAAAACATATAGATACAGAGAAAGAGTGTAAAGTTTACATTGGATGTGGTTTATTAATTTATTTGTTATATAGCGGACTATTAAACTATCAAGATGGTGTTAATGACTATGATTGCCCGGGTGGTTGATGGGTTGCCTTTAGCAGCTACAATGCAAGAAGATGAACAGGTAGCCTTCAATTACAAGCTTTATTCAAGTAGTTAAATAACCGTCCTTAACAGTACAACTTTTGTTTTTTCATATATTATACATTACATATAGCACTTTTAATATTTTTCTTTTAATTTCATATTTGTTTGGTTTTTACTTTGATTTGCGTTGCGTTTCAGTTCTACCAAATGCTTAATGTAATCCCAATGAGTAATTTAAATTACATGTTGCATCAAAAATATTTTCCTTGCTTTTACAAAACGTAACTAAAACTAGCATATTCTGTAAGAAATAAATTAAAATATTATATTCAACATGTCAAATAACATCTCTTGGCCACTTGAAGTCTAGTTTGAAATTGTTGTGAAATATTTATTTTCTACTACCACTAGCTCGCATGATGAACAAAAGTATCAACAACAGACTCAATGTAAGCCTCAAATTAATAAGATTCAACTTGTCTTTAAGAACAAGATATTACCAGTTAGGTAGTTCTTTTCACTAAGTAAATAAGTATTAAAGCCGATAATGATTTGCAGAGTGGCTGCAATATCCTGGAGTATCAGAACCAAGCCAAAATGCTGTTTAGGAAGTTAACGCCCCAGTCCCCAGTGCGTTGCTCCATAGAGACTGGCCCTTATCTATTTCAGTGAGTTAAGGCTTGTATTTTAGTCTCGCCTCTTATTTATGTTTTGCTTTTTTTTTATTTGTTGTAAGATTTTTTGTTTGATTACATCACATCACAAAAACATGTTTTTCTATATATTTCTAAAATGTATTGTTATGTTAAGTTTGAGCACACAAATTATGTCTTTAAATATTAAAAAGTTGCGATTGTTTAGATTAATTTTAGTTAAGTGCAGTTGAGTCATTAGTGACTTGGTATTTTACTGATTAAAGAATAAATGCTTTGTTTATTTGAGTAAAATAAAATATAATTATATTATGATACATTTAGATCATAATAAAAAGAAACACATATTGATGAATTGATTTGTGCAGTGGATATACCATCATACACTGTCTATTGCGCCAGAGGGTGTGGGTTTGATCCGAACGGTATAAAAATAATGATATCATACACAATATAATATAATAATTTTCTACTATCTTGATGTTGATTTGTCTATTTTATGTATGTGTTTACGAAAAATAATATCAGTTACCTAGATTCCATAGAACTAGCTTTGCTTAGTTTGGGTCTATATGTGTCAAATGTCTGTAAATATTTAGTTTATTTGTTTATTTCAGCTATTTGATAGAGAATGAAATATGTTACCTGGTACTTTGCGAGAGGAATTACAGTAAAAGACTTGCCTTTAGTTACCTAGAAGAAATCGCACAAGAATTCTACCAACAGTACGGAAAACGAGTAAGTTTCCTCTTGTCTTCTTCTTTGATATGCAGTGATTGATTTATATATTTTTAAACATAAGTATAACTTAAATAAAAATTACATGCATGAATGATTAAAAAACAAAAGCATGATGACATTTTTCTTTGTTTAAATGTTTATGTATATTAAAACAAAGTCACGGCCCGTTGTTTCGTCTGCTTAACTTCTGCTCCCGTGGGAATTTCGGGATTAAAAGTATAGCTTATATGCTATTCTGATTCCTTACCTAAAGGCTATACCAAGATTGACTACAATCGCTTCTCACATTATATTACCACCGCAGGGTGTGGGTTCGATCACCACAAGTAGAAAGTAATGATGTGATAAACATTGTCATTTTCCACTGTCTGGGTGTCAATTTATCTATAGTATGTATGTATTTACAAAAAAAAGTGTGTTTAAGTATCAATATCTATTAATTATTTAGTTTCCATAGTACAAGCTATGCTTAGTTTAGGGCTAGAAGGCGTTGTGTTGAATGTCCCTGAATATTTATTTATTTATTTCAGGTGAACACAGTAACTCGACCTTACACATTCATAGAGTTCGACACGTGGATGCAGCGCGCACGCAAGCAGTATGCGGAGGGGGGGGCGCGGGCGAGGCGGGCTGGTGGGGCCGCGGCCCAGCTGGGGGGGCAGCTGGGCGACGTGCAGAGGATCATGATGCAGAACATCGATGATGTGCTGCAGAGGGGCGCGGTGCTCTCAGGTTAGTGATTGATTGGCGAGGGGGGGAGGGGCTGCGGCCCAGCTGGGGGGGCAGCTAGGCGACGTGCAGAGGATCATGATGCAGAACATCGATGACGTGCTGCAGAGGGGCGCGGTGCTCTCAGGTTAGTGATTGGCGAGAGGGGGAGGTGGCCTGGATGGGCCGCGGCCCAGCTGGGGGGGCAGCTAGGCGACGTGCAGAGGATCATGATGCAGAACATCGATGACGTGCTGCAGAGGGGCGCGGTGCTCTCAGGTTAGTGATTGGCGAGAGGGGGAGGTGGCCTGGATGGGCTGCGGCCCAGCTGGGGGGGCAGCTGGGCGACGTGCAGAGGATCATGATGCAGAACATTGATGTGCTGGAGAGTACTTTCAGTTGAATTGGTGAAGCAAGCGGAAGTAGGGCCTAAAAATGCAGAGGGTTAAGAATTGCAGCTGAAAATGGTACTGAAATTTAATGGGTACAAAGACAATGGGTTAAAACAAAAAAAAGATTAGTCATGAATTTTTTTTTGTTAATCTCTCGTAATTGTTATGAAAATATGCCCCAATATTATCATTTACTATTAATATGCCTTGGTCCTACATACACATATACTATAACATAAATATATAACTTTCAGAACTCGACACGAAAACGCAAAACCTATCAATGATGTCGCAAAAATACAAGAAGGACGCGACCTACCTCAACACCAAATCGATGCTGGTGAAGGCGACCGCCGGCGCAGTGGTGGTGCTGGTGTTTGTTCTGTACTTCTGGATACTGTAGGTTCGAACCCCGGGTCAGTGGATTTTTAGATACAAAATTTTGTATGAAACTCAATATATTTTAATAATATATTTGCGTCTTTGCTTTTTTCACCAATTGGTATGTTGTTACCTACTTAGCAATTTTTTTTTTATTTTCGCTTAGACCAGATTTATTTGATTTATATGAAATTTAGCTTCTATGCTGTTTCTAGTCTTACTTAATTGGTAATATTTCATATATTTATTTTTATATTCATAATTTATTAGTTAAATCCTCTAGCAATCCACTGACATAGAATAATTATTTTTATTCATGGTTTTTTATTGACTGAACCAAAATTTATCCTTAAATGTTTAAAATGCATTCCATCAATTTATTATGGTTGTTGGGCAAATGATTATTTTGCAATATATGTATAATAATATTGAGATAGGTGTAGGTAATTTTTTACATAGTATTAGTAAAAAGTAGTGTAAAAATGTATAGGAGGTCCACTTTACAAAATCAATTTCGTAAATGACCTTTGAGACAATGAAATAAAGCACAATTTGGCCTGATCAAATTTCATCTACTGTTTTCTACTATTGTATGCTTTTTCCTTTTCTTATATAATGTAGTATTTATATAAGAAATGAAATTGTTTCTTATCCTTTAGATGTTACAGTATTTTCCATACTTTTGTCTTGAATGGAAGTTTATGTTTATATTAGCCCAAATATTTAATTGACACTTGACTTTGATACCTGTATTCATAAACAATACTATGAGTTCTCTCAGTGTTTAACAGCCATTTTCAATAATTTATCAATGATTATGGATAGATTGTTATGTTAGATTATATGACAATAGATAGACAAAAGTCATAGCAAATGTATCCGTCGTTAGGATATTGATATCAAAGTAAGTGCAAATAGATAGATTTGTCTGTCTTTGGTAAGCAAGACGAGGGATAGATAGAATATTGAAAACGGCCGTAAATGCACAGGATAATATTTAAGATCTCTTTATAGGCTAGCCGCACACACACAATAATCATAATTACATACAAAAATATCGCAAGACACGCCGCACACATACAATATTATTGGCAATACACATCATTTTTAATATTATTGTATAAGTGCAGCTAGCCATAGTCGAATATCATTTCAATATTTGGACATATATTTATCATTAGCCTAGAAATAAAGTTGTTAAAAATAGATTAAAAGTACTTTTCCTTTTAATATATTGCAACATAATCATTTGTTAACATCATATGTAAACAGAAGTATAGAAATAAGTTGACTATGCACAGCAAAAGACGCAAAATAATAAATAAATAGCTTGGTGGATGTATGCCCAATTATTTTTATATACGAGGGTTGGGAATGTTGTAAATGTTTACATCTCGTTATTAAATGTATTTATTTAAGATGTAATAAATGCCTTCTTTCCAATGTGTGATATTTTTATTTTGAAAACAACATGCAACTCTTTCTTGGCTTTGACAACCCTTACTGAATACGCAAGTAACTCTACCTGTATTTTTGTCTGTTTGTCTATCTTTTGTTCACACCTAAACCAGTGAACTTTTTTGGATGAAGTTTTGTACAGAGCTTATTTGAAAACTGAGACAGGACATAGGATAGTTTGTATTCCGGAAATCTCATGGAATAGCAGATATAATTGAGTGAAACCGCAGGGCACAGCTAGTAAAGAATAAGTAAAACAAAAAATTATATAATATTTTACATTTGTACCAATTTAAGTTGTAAAATGAAAAAAGTTTAGTAGTTAACATTTATTCTTTAAAATAGCTAATATCACAGTAGTTATTGATACAAAAAACCAGTGTATTTCATAACAAAATTTTCATATAATATAGAATTATAGATAGCTTAGGTATCTTCTTTCAGTTTAGTCTTGACATTAGCTATATGTTTGTTCGTTATACCAGTAATAGCATTTTTCAGACGTGTAGCCATTTGAATACTATAAACCTAAAACAAAAAAGTAAATTTAATTGAAAGCTTCAAATATCTATCTTCCATAGTACTAGCTTTGCTTAGTTTGGGACTAGATAGTGTAATCTTTGACTATCTCTGAATATTTATTATACAAACTTTGAGGGTGAAATCAAAGGCATCACATAATTTCTGAATCAGGTTACATACATATTATTTACCGTCACAATAGCTCAAGATACATTGGAACAGTTGAGCGCAGGTTGACACCTGATTAAGACACATTATTCTCTTGTGAAAAATTTAAAATATTTTTGACTTGTAATTCCATTCCTTCTGTTTCACTTTTAAAAATAAATCAAGCAATTTGTTACAAGTATCACTATGACAATACTGTCATAGGGTTAAAAAGTACCTTCAAAATGTCCATACATGATTGTACGATCAGAAAATTATTCAAGATCATGTATTTCTATTATTTTTATTCAAGAGCTTTAAAATTACCTGTAATATCTTAATCACTAACACCGGTCTTCCTTGCCATTGAATAGTTCCAAATATCTGAACTCCGTTGGGTACAACACTTGATGGCATTGTGGTTTTAAGATATGCTACGCTTACTAGCAATTTTGGAGAATCTGTCTTGGATTGGTCTCCAATCTGAAATTGTTTGAATAATTATAAGTATTGAATTAAATACTTTTTTATATTATTTCCACTATTTATTAGTATACTAATGCATTTCCAGCAAGAAGTCACAATACAATCTATCAAGTATAACAAATTATTAGTTTAGATAATTAATTGGTTAGAAATAATAATAACATTGTTTATTTTTGGGCCTTCACTATTTAAACAATTATAATTAAGAAATTATTTGTTTTATAAAAAACTAGATTAGCTTTACGGGTGATTGTCTTTATTATACTGTCAATTATAACGTTATATATTACACAAAATAGCGGTAAAGCTACCACTTACATCGCTTAAATAATAATGACCATTTATGCTGTGTAGTAACCCAACGGTACGACATCGAAGAATTTCCTCTTTATTTTGTTCAATTCTCAATATTAAATCGCGTATACTCCCAAATGCGTAGAATTCAGCCTATAAAAAAAATAAAGCTACAAAAAATCTCCAAACAATAAGCATTGCTTAAAAAAATTAATAACTATGTAGAATTATAATTTTTAAAGATTACTTTTTATAGCATATTAATTACCAATGGTGTTTGTTCAGAGAAGTCTATATTACGATATGAATTATGCTGATCGCAAGTCATTCTTCCATATGTATTTACTTTAATAAAGGCACAATTTTTATCCAAATAAAATTGTTGTAAAGAAATGGTATATGTAAACAAACAAGAACACTAACGGCTGACTTTGACATTTAATTATATTCCTTTACACGTTTCCTACTTAGCGTTTGGCTTAGTGATAAATAAAAAATAATAACTTTTTCTCAAATCCATTTTTAGGACTATAATAAAAATTATAACACATAATGATTATGTTTGCAACGCCAAAATGATATGTGTAATTTATCGGTACATGACAATTCTAATCTAAATTCATATATCTGTGACCAGTGTTTCGCATAACGCATTGTCAAAGTCAATGATTATCATTCATTGTTGTTTTTGGTTGCGAACCGAATAACAAATTCGATTTACCTTTGTATGTAATAGTAAACTAGTGATAAGAAAAGAAAAAGAAAATGCCACCTTCTAATTTGGTAGAACTACGTCCTAATCGACGACTTCTGGATCATGAATTCGAGGGTTACAAGTTAAACCTTAATGCATTGCCACAACACAGTTTAGAACTCGTCTCACAAGTAGACCGGCTATATCCTGATGAAATTCAGTATTCCTTCGTTCATGCGAAATTATTTGCGCTTCACAATCACCTCGTGGTTGATTACTGGGACCATTCTTTTAACTATTATTACATAGATCAAAACCAGCAAGTACGTAACATAACATTTGAGAATATTAACACTACATTCCAGCAAGCTGTTGTTTACGACGTTCCAGCTCATGTCGAGAGAAAATCGGGTCATTTTAATTTATGTTTATTATTCCCGTCGTGTACATTAGCTGTGATAACTGATGGCACAGGTTATTTACACATAGTAGACACAGGACTACGAAACAAGCCCGCCACAGAAAAACAAATATGGAACACGGCACATTCTTGCTTAGCCCTTGGAGAGGGCAAATATTTTGTGATTGTAGATGCAAGAATACAAGAAAAAGATAATAAGGAAGTGCTACATTGTTTACTGCATTCTGTAGAACAGAATGATAAGCACTTCAATTCAGTTTTAACCTGGATTACATTCGAAAATGATGGCCAGGGCTGGGTGCAGACAGCTATGAAACAAGTACAGGGCAAGGGTATTGTGCATTATGCTGCTATTGAAGGAAGTTGCTCAGCTTTGTATGTAGCATCAGATAATTTATTTAAATTCACATTGGACTCGGAAAGAGATATTACAGAACCTAAAAAAGAGCAACCACGGCAGATTGTTTACACTTGGCTACAAACTGGAGATGATATAACAATAACTTTACAATTACAAAGTAATTTTGATAAAAAGCTGCTTCATGTCAATGTTTCCCCAATGAATGTAAGAGTAAGTTATGCTGGCAAGGATTTTGTGAATGGCAAAATGAAGAATAAGGTAGACAGTGAGTTAACAACATGGAATATTCAAGAAAATGGTCAAGTTGATATATTGTTGACAAAATCTGAGACTATGATGTGGGATGAGCTTATTGAGGGTGGGGATAGGAATGGTGAGCAGATACTAGATGCCAGTCTGGTGGAGGAAGTGCATCGACGATTGATGCACTTGTGTGCGGAGACTGAAGTAACAGCAGACCAGTCTGTGCCTGGATTGTCTACCCAGGAACTTGAGGAATGTGATGCTGCATCAGAAGAGGATACAGTATTGGGTATGTATTTATTTTTATTATAAAATATATAGTTATAGTATCACACTAAGGATAAATTTAAAAATAATTAGACATTCACATTACCTTATAACAAAAAGTTTATTGCTGAACATTTTTAGTACATGAATAGTCATTTACCAAGTTCTTTAGAAAATTCTGTTTTGTTTGATGTCCTTGGAAATAATTTCTATTATTTATTTTCAGTTCGATTGGATGCTACAAACCATGGCATAAGCCACAGAATCCCGATCAGTGTACATCAGTACCTATTCAACATCAAACTGGAAACTCAAGAAGTTCCAGCTCTCTGCTTGAGACATGACGTAGATGCCTGCATTTGGCAGCCCTATTCCCAACTAATAAATTCAGATACTTGGCCAATAAAACATCAAGGAACGTTAATGGCATTTGGCTACATACAATCGTCAAAACAAAACAGAAAATTTGTAACATGCCCACCAAATTTTTCGTACAGTGTTGTGTGTGAGGCTACAAGGCACATTTTTATTTATAAGAGCACAAACAATTCAGATTGCCAGTTACGAAAAAGAACTGGGGGATCCATGAGGAGCGTCAAAGTTGGGCAACAACATGTTATAAACGTTGAAAAGAACGGTGAGGTGTTAGGTATTAATGCAACAAATGAATATTTATTTATTCTCACAGAGAAAAAGTTACTTGTTATCGAAATGATGTAAATAAAATATTGTTTAAATGTTTGTCTTTTATTTCATGTCATGAGGATCTTTAAACATTACATTCATGTAATATGGTTCTATTTTTAAAGTCACTTTTCATAGATATATTTGCTGAAAAATACATTGTATAATTAAATATATGTAATTTCCTTAAGTTTCATCCCCACTATCTGTATGTATACTCTCTTCTGATGAATAACCAGTTGTAAATAAAAGATTTTTTGGCTTCTTTTTCCTCTGTTCCTTAATCTCTTTCTCTATTTCTTCCTTCTTCTCTTGTGCAATCTTTTCAGTTAACAATACCCTTTTCTTAAAACCATTTTTGCTATTTTCTGGCTGACTGTCGCCATTTGCAGTTGATTGGCTATCATTCACTTTTGGTTCAGTTTGTTCATTTTTGTCATAGTCAAATTCATCTTCTGTAAAATTTAATTATTTTTGGTTAAAAAATACATATTTTTGAAATGTAGACAGAATGAAAATTTTTTGTATACATATGTACTTTATACTTTGTATTCATACTTCTTCACTGTATAGCATTCATATTGCAGTTATTTCAAGACAGAGTTCAAATAACGGGAAAATTTTAGAGTACTTTATACTAAAGTTCCCGGAAATAAATGTGGATGTTTTAAATAAAAATATAATTTTTACAACTTTGTAAAAAATTTATATTCAATTGTAACATTTGTGATTTTCAAACATATTTTACTAATATTTAATAGCCAAAGGTCCAAATACCACAGATATTAAAATAGCGATAATGAAAACTGAATTACCTGGTGTTATAATCTCAAAATTGTATGCATGGTCCTTAAGCACAACAAACATGATGGGGAACTCTATGATGCATTTTCCGGATAAATTCTCACACAAGGATTCCGCTGGGTCCAGTTCGAAGAACTTCTTTTGCGATCCTTTTACTTTTTCCGCTGAAAATTGAAATAATTATCAATATTGTTCATTATATGTAGAACTAGCTGCTATGTAGTACCCCGCGGTTTCACCCGCGGGGTACTACTTCTGATTAAATGGCAACTCCGGGATTAAAAGTAGCATATATGTTATTCTGAACCCTTATCTATATGTATACCAAGTTTCAACACAATCGGTTCAGTAGTTTTTGCGTGAAAGAGTAACAAACATCCATACATCCATACTTACAAACTTTCGCCTTTATAATAGTAGTAGGATAAGAACAGAATTTTAATTTAGTAATGTACAGTCAAACCTGGATAAGCGAGAGTTGAAGGGACCACCATTTTATTCTCGCTTATAGAGGTTTCTCACTAACCCGAGTTTCTCACTAATGGGTAGTTTTTCTCTCTTATAGAGGTACGCAGCAATAACAAGTCATAGCAACTAGTGCGAACGTAGTAAATATGAGATATCATAAAAATTATGTGCTTAATAATATATACAACATATATGTATAATGTACATATTGTATGTATTTTTTAAAATAAATTTACACTTAAAATAATCCGTCAATTTCGTTCGAGTTCTGCTTTTGTAATTTTATTGTTTTCCTCTAACTCGTCAATTTACTACTGTGCGCGGCGTATTGCAGTTTTTTTGTATGTAACAAAGATTTTTGTCAATCTTTATATTGCCAAAAGCATTGCACCTAGCTAGCCTGTATATATGGATGGGTGAATGTATTTTTATTGGAGTTATAGCTCCTCTTTAATAAAAACAAAGCTTGACTGTCGCTTATAGAGGTAAAGATAAGTAGCAGTCTCACTTATAGAGGTCCATGAGGGAAAAACGACTCTCTCTTATCGAGGTTTCCGTCTCTCACTAATAGAGGTTTTAGGAGCTAAAAATGACGGGACCTGGCTATTACTCTCACTTATAGAGTTTTCTCACTTATCCAGTTCTCACTTAACCAGGTTTGACTGTATTTATATTTAATTTTAATATAATGTCATATGCCTTAGATAGATTTATTGTTTATATATAACATCAAAATTGTACCCATATTCATAAAATAAAATATTTGAATATATTATTATTTTTACATGGTTTAAGTATTATAGCGTAAAACAAAAATTGCTTGTAAATTGCAAACAATTTCGAACAGCAGACTTAATATTTGAATATTAATTTCAAAATTCAAACAAGAATTACCTTTCAATAAAACTTTAACACCACTGAGACCAGCAGATTTGTAATATACCAAAGCCTTAGAGCCTTCAAATGGTAATGCATCAGGATTTAAGTATTTATCCAATAAGTCAGATAACTTTGTATTCTCAGCACATTTTTCATCAATAAATTTGAGAGGATTGCCTTCTACATTAGGAAACATCCATTCAACCCTCCAATTAATAATATTTTTCTTAAATTCATATTTTGTTGTATTAACTTGATTCCGAGTAAAGTTTCTAGCTAAGAATTGCAATACAATGCCTCTTTTTCTTGCTGCTAATTTAAGTTTGTACAAATGCTGTAAATAAAAATTGATTATTGATACTGATGATATCCTCAAACAACATAAATTTTATAATTTTTAAGGTTTGGTGCAAAATAAAGCATTAATATTTTCATTCACTCACTTTGTAAGAGAATGCAGTAATTTATTTATTCATTAGTTTGTTACTTTTATAAGAGTGGTATGAAATATGATTGAATGCCCTGAAGCCAATCAAACTGATGAATATAAATTTTATATTATGTATGACTCTCCTCTGTATTTAACCATAATTAAAAATATATTTACACTACTGCTGCTGTTAGATTGTTATCTATACTTACAATAGGCAGGTCTTTATCAATCCTAGTAAATTTCTTCTTCTCATCGTTTTTCACTGCATACACGAATCGAGCGCATTCTTCCAACAACCTATAGTCACTGAGGAGGTCTGTGTCCGTAAAGTCCTTCATTCTTACGAATTTCGTCCGATCTCTGATTCCATTGCATTCCAATTCTGCTTTGTGTATTCTCACACAATCTAAACAACACGTTTTTACTTCGCACCTTGGACATGTGTATTTTGCCTTATTTTTCCCACATACCTCGCAGTCTCCTAATCTGTAGTAATTTTTAAAGATCAATAAAGACTTGGTTACGACCTTATTGAATAAATTTTGTTTATTTTGGTGGAAACTAACCTTGCAACAGCTTCACTTTCGGATTCACTGTCTGATGAGGATGAAACACTTCCGAAAACCATTTCAAATGTTAATTTATATTTTCGCGCATAAATAGACTACACTTCACACAAAATGATAATTATTTATTCAATTCAATTCTTTAATCTTTTTCTTAATGGCAGTGCTGTGTTGCCACAATTTTGCCAATGTCCCGTTGTGAATAGACTACACATTAAAAAACTTTATGATCTGAGAGCAGTGTCCATCAAGCGCAGATATCTAAAACAAAAAGAA
>LQNK01001270.1:364655-378312 GCA_001586405.1 Phoebis sennae
ACTGTATTTTTATTATTGTATCTAACAATATAGTTTAAAAACCGTTAGTATTGATGTTTAATGTATTTAACAACTAGTAAATAATAAAGAAAATATAAAATTTATCTTACTTTATTTACACTTACTATCTATATACACTATTTATACGTTAATTCTACATAAGATATGCAGACTGCCGCTGTAATAGCTCTTCATTTTCTTCAAGAATCTGCCGACATATATCCATGTTGTCTATGATATGTTCCAGTTTCCAGTGCTTTCTCAGTAACGCATGTTCCAAGTTAAACCTGCCCTGTCTTATACACTGAACTGCGGTGCAATAGGCTGTTGACTTCAGTTGCACACCAAGATCATGCACCAGTGTCCATAAGTACTTATCGTATTCATTTATTGCTTGCACCTCTGCAAAGAAATATGATGGATGAAAATTTTGAGATAGGATAGGATAGATTCAAATATTTTCATAGGATAATATAATTTTCTTAAAAAATATATATAAGCAGTTTTACAGTAAGTGCCCAAAATTAAAACTACACGCAAGTTTTCTAAAAAAATATATCTATTAATCAAAAACCTTACTGAAACATATAATTGTAATTCTTTTCCATAAAGTTTTTTTTCACAATACTAACATAGAATAAATTAAATTATAGATATAATTGTACAAGTTTTACAAAATACTGTTATTCCTTACCTAGTATGAAGTTAGGTGGTTCAAAATGGACACATTTAATTCCATATATAACAGGTAGTTTACCATTTGCTGGTCGTATTAGTCCTTGCGATGCTAACTCATATGTGGTTTGTGATTCCATGTGCAGACCTGACAATCTATAAAATATTTTTTTGTATGAGATAATGTTTAAAAATATATTTCTAGGTAGGTGAATATTATAGAACAAAAAAGTACAATTTTATTTAAGAGGGTAATTCTTCTGCACTACTCGACATTTGTATAAAATCGTAGTTCGGGATTAAAAGTGTTTATAAATAACAATTCTTTTGCATGATAACTAAACTAGCTATATTACCACCCGCGGACACAAGACCGGCGTGAAACAGTATTGCGCTGTGTTTCATACAGTAAGCAGGTGTTCCACTCCTCTCCCAACTCCCTATCACTACTATTCTTCCTACAAGCTGGTAAGGTATCTACTACACTTTGATATTGTAAATATTCATGGGCTGCAGTCAGTCACTTAACATCAGGTCAACCACATACTCTGCTTGCCTGCTATAAAAAAAAGTTGTATAAAATACTTTAAAACTTACTCAAACATGGTCTTCTGATGTGCAGCTTGTATATGAGCTACCACCCTGTCTATCTTGGCTCTAGTGACATGGGCATATGTACTTCTCTCCACAGTTTTACCGTTCCAGAAGTATGTGTCCGTAGCTTTGCCCAGCTGTCCATGCACCTTGAACGCTCTTGTGGGTTTGCCAGTATTTATTTTGTATGTCAATTTTGTACCATCATTTATTCCTAATACTGAAATATATAATTTCAATTATATATATTTTTTAATAGATTTTTCTTTATTTTTATAAGGAATTTATTTATATATATTTTCTAACATATAATTCTTTATTGTTTATAATGAACTTATAATTGGGTTTTGTTGTATCAGGTAAAACGCAGGCGGGAATCTAGACAAATATGTAATAATGAAGGTGTAAACTAGTTGTCAGCATTATACCTAGAACAAAAATAAAATTCAGTTATTTTTAATATAACAATTTTTCGAACATCTTACACAAAACTCCACTGCTGAATAAGCCTAAGTGTGTCGCCCAGCTGCACCTAAAATCATCCTTTATATATCTGGGTCCACAGACTAGGGGGTCATCAGCATAGTTAGGTACAAGCTGGATTTTCATTGGTTCATTTGTGGCACCTACAATCTGTACTCGCTGTTCTCGCGGTCTGTCTGGTAGTGCATTTAAATCTGAGAACATCGTTAAATTTTCATTATTATCAAAATAGTTTAATGAAAGGATGTAAAAATTATTTTTTTAGATTGTACTCCAATTCATACTTTCATGCCAACTGAAGTCAGCAAAATAAGTAATGCAAATATATATAATCAGTACAAGAATATAATTTAGAATGTTATTTATAAAATTTTTCAAAATAAACTAACCTCTGCATAAATTAGTAACAATTTTATGTTGTAATGCAGGAATTGATACACAGGCAGGTTTGTAAACACAAACGAGACCATTTAGTGTTTTGAAAGCCGTCGCTGCATTGCGAATTTTCACCATTCTTACAAATTAACTTACAAAATAAAAATGGAAAATGTTTATTTTGATTCTGGTTTTTCAAACTGAGTACATTTGATGTCAAAATCTATTAAATGTCATTTTGATTTGACATATAGTGCAGTGAAATATATATTACCGGTTTTAGCCATATCTATAATATAAAGAGACTTATAAATAAAAATTATAAACATTATTGGAATGTTTCCTATAAATAATGAAATAAATAGTAATTACTTCATTACTATATTACTAGTATTGTATATTTACAATTATTTTTATTAATAGCAGCATTTAACAAATGTCAAAATTGGGCGACACGCTCACACGCCAATTGCCATGACGTTAGTTTGTGGTGTCAAGTAATGGCCGAAAGATCGGATTGGGTCCGTATTTATCAGTGTTAGCCGTATTTTGTAATGTTCTTCCACAATAGCGATTATCTATTGCTTGTTAAGGCTAAAAAAACGATTGTGTAAATAATTTGTTTCTTTGAGACCAGTGTTATTAGTGTTGACGTTATATGATCGAAAAGTTTGTGATGTGATTTCGTATGAAATATTGTTATTGGTAAGTTGGCATACTATTATTACTGATTTATATCATAAGCGTAACATCAACAAGGTACCAATTGTTGTATTATGATTAGAGTAGTCTTTGTCGGTTGAAACTTAAAACGAATGGGCTCCATTGATGGATCGTCCACAATACTAGTTTAGCGTACATATACCTAATTAACGCTGTGAAATAATTGTTCTTCGTGAAATTATTGCATATGTCTTTGAAATGTGCAGTAAAAAATGGATGCTTTATAATTTTTTTAATGATTAAAAATACTGATACCTATAAAGAGTATAAACTTTATAGGCTAATATAAAATTAGTATTTATTTTTTATTTTTATTATGATTATATTGTGAAATAATTAACATCTTATCTATATGTTACATTTCATAAGGAAAAAAGGATGATAATTAAATTCACTATTGAAAAACCCAATCTTATAGGACTCTAATATACAATTAAATATTTCTATGTAAACATCTATGTCATCATTTAAAAATATATTTAAATTATGATAACATTTGGTCATTGCCAAATGTAAAAATCCATACATAAAATATTAACTGTTTACTTTCAGTCACACATATTAGGAATACATAGAATTGCTACTATGCTTGGAAAACAAACTATCTTTTAATGGACTTATATATTTGAATTTTTATACAGTTTTAATCCCATAAACTCCAATATTTTAGGACAACATATACTAAAAAACAAAATATACTCTTTTAGTATATTACTGTTAAGTCACCATGCTTTGTGTGCATGTGTAAATTATTTTTTATTTATTCAAATCATAATGTAAAGTGCACTGACAATGCTTATCGTAGTACAAGATTAAATATAGACATTGATAAACAATTATTTATCTTTGAGGTTGATATGCTTTTGATTGATACAGCGGTATTTGCAAATGCTGATGTTTTATTAAATATATGTTGAGGCGAGGAATTAAATTACAAATTTTTATTGATTAATTATATTTATATTTGTTATGCAATTGCAGTCCCCCTTTCAAGTACATAGAAGTGTAATATTAAAGCATAGACATTTTTTGCCATTCATAAATTAATTTATCAATAGTTGTTATAAAACATACCAAATTAAAAACTTTAATATAGTTGTTTGCTAAAGTTTAGTCCAGAGCTTGCCAATAAAACATCTCTTTTTTGCATTTGTTATTATATAATGAAATAATTATATAATTAGAACAATAGTTATATAATTGTTTGGTTATAAGTTTATTAACACTAGCATAACAGACACAAAGGAATATTCAATTAGCTGTATTTAATTAATGTATAAATTATTTCAATTATTTGAACATATTAAAGTGATTGAACTACCTCGTTCAAATTAAATGACCCCATTTATTAATATTGCACTGATGGGATATTTTATTTTTATTTATTTATTCAGATGCAGTTTAAACTGAAAATTATTTAATATTTCATTAAAAATTAAAAAGAAAAGATTTTTAAAGATAACATTAAATTTTATAAAAAAATAAATAAATATCAAATTTAAATTCTTATGTTCGTTTAAAGACAAGTTAAGCTTAATAAAATACTAAAAAAAAGCTAATTAAACCAATATAATGATAGCTGTGTCCTTGACAAGAACACATTTTTAAATATTACATCATGGAAAAATGTTCATAAATTATGATCCGAGACAAAAAAATTACCTTGACAAACTATTCAGCATAAAATAATTTATTCATTTTAATTTCTTTTAAACTTTTCTATCTTATATTTATAAATATCTTATTATCAGCTGATAGCATTTAAAATACTTGATCTAGCTAAACTAACAAAAATTTAATTTATCCTGAAATATTTTTATGATCGAAAATTCTAACATAAAACATAACAGATTATTTTTGTGTTAAGTGCTTTAATTACGACCGAAAGGTTGCCTGGAAGAGATCGCTCTTTAGCGATAAGTCCGCCTTTATAGCTCATACTTCAATATTGTTTTATACCTCAAATGTCCTATGTTTTATAATTGTGGTGCTAAATATTGTAATGTATCACAAGCCAAAAGCTATGTAAATACACAACAGTCACGGTTTTTAAGAAGTACATAAATATATACTCAATAGACTGTATTGTCACTTCTTGATAGAAATGCATTTTATAATATTTTATAGAATTGAAACTCTTTTTCACACTAATAGTGTGTGAAATAGTGGAAATAGTGTATTTATTAGAATAAAGTCTATTAATAAATGTGGAAATAGCGTACAAAAGAGTTTCAATTCTATAAAATATTATGTTCATAAACATAATAGTTTGGCGCGCGCACCGCTGACTCAGCTCTCGCGTCACCTTATCGCAAATGCAAATTTAATGTGTAATATGTATGTTTGAATGGTAAATATAACATGACAGATAGTACCAGACGCGTAATCAGGTTACATGTGATTACGCTGTTATAATTGTTAACAATAGTTGATGAGTTCATAATTAATTTGTGCGAGGGATGGTTCGATTTATTTATTGTTGTGATGGTTTCAATTAATGACTGTATGGTTCGCCTTAGCTACAAAATTAAATAAGGAATTATTTTATTCTATTTTTGTATATTTATCCTGATGTTTTTTTCTGAAAAATATTGATGATGAGTTATCTTAATACAATATTCAGTCACCTGTTTAATGTTGGTTAATACAGAATATGGGTGTAATAAAAAAAAATAATTAATTTTAAAACTTTACATAGTTAACTTAACACAGTTATACCCACACTACCTAAATGGAATTTGGAAGAACAATAATTCCAGGAAAAAATATTTAGAGGAATAAATTATAGGCGGAAGACGATTATTAAATAAACCATATTTCCTCTTTTGTTCATCTGTTGCTTGTCATGAGCGAACTGCTGATTTACCCTCTAAAAAATTAACAATACCATATTATTACCATTTCAAAGATCTTCCTTATAACGGATCATTATTCACTATTATATTTTTAATGTTTATGTACAGTCTGCAAAAGCAATTCGGATTACTGTACCAGTTTATAAAAGTGAAGAAGTAGAGAGTTTAGAGTGAAAGAGAGCTTTTCTTGCAACTTAAAATCTATTATAGACCAGGCTAGTGTCTATCGAAATGGGCCATTACCCAGGAAGACTTTTAAGTAGTTGTTTAAATAATTAATTTAAATAATGCCCCTTTAGGAACCCTTTAGGAAAAAATTGTTTAGTTATATATTGTAATTTTTTTGACTTATATTTTGTCATTGATTGTCGTTGCCAACCGTACGTACAATATCGTAATGGACGAATTAACATAAACGATCGCTTTGTTTTTACGATACGGATTTATTTGGTATTCTCGTAACGCGGAGCCTTGGGTTTGATCGAGGTTTTGTAAGATAATACGAGCGCATTAAACGGATATATTGTCGCGTGAATGTACGCGAATTTTTATGTCAATGTGAGGGTTTCGCATTTATTCATTGTAGATAACAACCCGTAGATTTGTGGCCGTGGTTTTAAAATAAATTATTAGAACGAAAAATCTTTGAACTGTTTAGATCAGTGATTCCCAAAGTCTATATCGACCCCTAGGGATCTATGACAACCTGCAAGGGGTCTACGTCAGCAAAATAAAATTAATTAACATGTGTTTTTACTTTAAGTTTTTAAAATTAAACTTCACTACAGTTGGAAATTTACCGAAAATTGGTAAGTAGGGGGTCTACCCAACACGGAAAAACATGGCAATGGGTGTACGACACAAAAAAGTTTGGGGAACTCTGGTTTAGATTATAGTCAAATGTTGAGTAACCTTTATAAAAACTGTCCACGTCATAAATGACAGCAATTGTCTAAATTTTATGTAAATTGGTTTAGCAGTCTGCTGAATGATGAATCAGTCAGCCGGGGCGTAGCGTTACGTAATTTTTGCAAATAATAAGAAAATTTGCACATAACTATACTAAATAATGGCAATCCAAATCGATACTTTTAAAGACTCTAGTCTTATACTAGCTGTTCCGCGTGACTACGCTTCCGTAGCATAATGTTATATAGAGTCTATGTTCATCAGGGATAATTTAGGATTACAATGGTAAAGAATTTTTTAAATCAGTCCAGCAGTTTTTGAGCCTATTCAATTCAAACAAACAAACAAGCAGGACGGACGCCTTTATGTGTTCTCTGAGGCACGGGGGTGATTCCACACCGCCAACTTTTAAAGTCAGAGTTGTTACTGAGATTTCCCTGTCAGAAAAATCCCAATAATTTTTATTTCCCCACCCGGAATTCGAACCCGAGACACCTTGACCTGTAGTCAAAGAAGCAACCACTAAACCAACGAATAAGACATAATATACAGTAGGATTATACACGTAAAACCAGGGGCGCAGCTAGTTATATAGATTACGTTAGCAACCGCGCCTCTGTATTCAAAATGTGCGCAAGGCTTCGCGGTAAGGTCGACCTCAAGGGTGGGCCCTACGACACTGTCATACCAATTTGTTGGCCAATGTATCGGCGAATGAATGGTGATTAAGTATTTTAATATATTTTAAATAAAATTAAATGGTTTTTTTATTTAGCACTAACTATTGCGCAAGGCTTCACTTCCGAAAGATGATAATGTTATTAGCAAACAGGGTCTAAGTAAGTCAGGTTTAAACCTGGACTAAATAATTATTTGTCAAACCATTCCGTTTTAACAATATAAACAATTTAGATGATAAATTAAGCAATAAAATTCTTTTTTTTGTACCGTTAAAATATATCATCTTATCCCATTTTATTCTTTTCAACATGAATATAAGGAGAAAAGCGTTGATGTATGTTTATTAGGGATACTGTAGGATACCAATGGTTGAAGATTTTTTCCATTGGAATCCTACATTAGATCCAGATGATTCGGTGCCTTTATATATTTTTCAATTTAACAAGATTTTGTACCGACTTTGTATAGATTTCAACAGAAATAAAAAAAGAAGTTATTTTCTACTGTTTAGAATGCGGAAGTCGGTTCTATTTTTTGACGAGCAGTTATTATTTATTTTAACGTAACAGTCCTTTACCAACATGTAATGTATATCGTTTGCAATAAATAATTTGATTTATGTGCAACCAGTCACTGTGTGTGAGTTAGTGGGCCATCGGTTGATAGACACACGCCGGTTACGTAATCGTATGTTTGTCGAAAGTCACGTATGTCTTAGTCTAATAGTTTTTGAGTATTTCAATATTTGTGTCTGGGTGTTTGGTGTATTAAGACGTCCGATCAATGTTCAGGAAAATATTAGCTAGCTCATTGATGTTATCTTGCTCGGTGAGCTGGGGCCCTTTTTTTAACGTGAGGAAATCTTGCATGGATACCTAACCGTCTCAGGGGAAACAGGTTATGTCAGACTCCTACTGACTAAAACCTCACCTGAGGTGAGGGCCCTGGGATCTCCAACAGGAACGCGCACAGTATGAGCTGGGGCCCTAAGGCTTGTTCTTCTCCTGTCCCAATTTCCCACCATTAATCCTCTCCCCTTCGTTCACGCCGGCAAGGCATCTGCGACACTTTGCTGTTGTAGATGTTCATGGGCTACGGTCAGTCACTTAACATCAGGTGATAAAAAGGTTACACTACACTAGTTAACATTTAGCGACAAGGCACAATAAGGATCTTTCTATATAAGAATTCGTTCAGAATTCAAGAGATTAATAACGTGACTCTTTATACTTTAATACGGGATTTTCCTTACAATTTAAGTAAACTGAATTGGTATGCGGTATGTCATTGTAAAGTCTGCCAAAATAAAAGTTCGCATTGATAGGTAGCTGTATCATTGGCAAATAAAATGAATTTATAGCCAATATTGTATAAAACCAATTTCCTAAAGGGTGGAATATAATCATACTATCGTATTAATGAATATATAGAAGATAAGAATCCTTGGAATATATCCGTTTTCAAATCATTGCGGAATAGTAATTGAAAAACTATTATAACTATGTAATCAAAACGGCCGTTGAAAAGAGTAACTATCGAGTTTCTTGTCGGTATCTTCTCGAAAGAATCGACTTTCCGAACCGGTATTCATAAGTACTCTGTAAAATCTCACATAAAAATATTTTCTATTCTATTTTATTCTAATTCAAAACAATCCCTCGCAGACTGGTTTCATTTAATCACAGTAAAATATAAATGTCTCTCAGCGTGCGACGGTAGCTTGCTGAGGACGTTGCAGTCAGTGACAACGTAAGAGAAAAATGTTTTATTATCATCGTATTCTTAAGAAAAAGGTATTGCAATATAGTTGTCTGTTTCTTTAGTTTTCATTTCATTTTTGTTTCGTATTCACGTCATCCCAGTTAACTATAACACTATACAAATACTACAATTTCTAATGTCCCCTCTACACATCAGCAGAAGTATACGCGGACGTCATCTGAAGATGTCGCCGTGACGCATCGCATCTGTGAACGTGAAGACGCGGTATTATGTCTATCCGTAGACAGCCATCTATGCATTCGTCATCCATCGACAGATGACATCCGCGTTTGCGTTTGCTGATGTGTAGAGGGGATCTAAGAGGACCATTATCTCTCGAGAAAGCCCAGTCCCATAATAAGAGGTAATATGTAATTAAATTCTACGTTATTAACCCCAGTGGGTATATTACTATCTTTAATATGCAACGCCAGTGAAAGTATCCGACATAAGCACGCTCTCAACGATAGTGTTATTTCAGTATACGACCGAAATCACCTACACGTTACACAATGGAATCTTTTAGCTCGAAATAATTTCGCCTAATCGTTGTAATTGGTGAAAAATTTACCACAATGGCCGCTAACGAAGCTGACGTAAGTTCGCTCGTTGTCTCTTTGTTTCTGCTTCTGTCTGGTGAGTTCATTGGGTTGAGACAAAAGATTTGATTGGCTATCGTTCATCTTGAATAGTTTGACGTCTGTGTGTTGAGTTACAAGTGTTTGTTAATGTCGGTTTCCTTAAGTGTGAATGTGGATATTGTGTCCGTTTTCACTTAGTTTAGAACTAAGTAAAATTCTCAGTGTGTTTTATGATGAAACTATCACCACGCACTCTCAATTTTTTTGAGTAATGTTTTCCAAAACAGTGTAACTTTCTAAATTCCTTTTTAATTAATAATCGCCAATATTTCATTAGTTTACAGAAAATAATGAAATATTGGCGATTATTAATTGTGCCTACGTGACGTTACCGCTAGTCTACGCTAATATCATCAAGAGGAAAACTTTGTAATAAAAAGGGTTAAAAAAAACTCCTGGACCAATTCTTAAAATTCTTTCACAATTCGTAAGCTACGAATTCGTAAACTTTTGTACAAAAAATGTAACCGACTTCCTTAGCCTTTTTTAATTCCTTAGGTTCACATAAAGTATGAAATGATAGTGAATTATTTTCTTAAATGTCCACGAAGTAGGTGCCATTGCATGTTATTTATAGACGACTAGCTGTTCTGCGCGGCTTCGCTCTTATATAGCCTATGCTATATAGCCTATGTTACTCGTGGATAATGTAGCTTTCGAATGGTGAAAGAATTTTTAAAATCAATCCAGTAGTTTTGTTTTTTTTTAGTTGAGCCTATTTTATTATTTACAACCAAACGATAAAGTGTTTTCCTCTTTATAATGCTAGTGTAGATAAAGAAACGTGTATATCTAAGACCTTTTCGTTGCAAAGCAATGGGAGTATGCGGGTCGACGTAAACACCCGTTACATCAAAAGTTGTTTATTAGTCTTTAAAGAACAAACGTGTTTGTGTTTAGAAGCAAGTATTTCTCCACTGACGATATATTACTAGAGCTGGACTAGTCAAGACAAATCGAATAAACCCGATTGAACTAAATGTATTGTAGAAGATTAAATGATAGCTGATAGCTAGATAGAAAGTTCAGGTTTTGAAATTTGTTCAGAGACCATTATGAAAAACATCAGGTCACCAGCAGGTAGACGTGTTTCGGCGTGTCCCAAATACAACACTCTAATCAGAGTTGATTGAAAAGCCGTTAACAAAAGCAAACAAGAAACAATACCCTCGTAAAAGCGAGCAAACGTCAACTTCAAACATCGATAGTTTTTGAAAATAAACAACTGCGAACAATGCTGTTGCGGTGTTTGCGCACAATGCGTTTGTACGTGCAAACAACTATCGGTCGCTGGAAATGTAATTGATGTATCAGTTTTTATGATGGGACAAGCGGAGGAGCAGGGTCAATTGGTGTTAAGTGAGCGCCGCCTCCGCTGACACCCGTAAGAGCGGGTATTTGCAGGTGTCTTGGCTTGAAGGAGGATGAATGTATATAAATAGAATTAAATAGGGCTTATTCATTTTTGGTATTTCTCGTCCTTACTTATAGCACAAATTGCTTCTAATTTGAAAGAAATAAAAAATGTTTATTGCCAAAATTATCTTAACCTAAACAACATACAAAAAGAACTAAAAAGCCTAATACATTTTCGTGGTAAACAGGACTGATCTCAGGTTATGGTACCCGAGTAGATCCTAAGTGTATTTATATGCTTCTGTATCATTCTGATATTAGGCTGGGATGACAACTTCCAGAGCACTTAACTTAATTTACATAGAAGCAATGGCTTCAACTTTACGTGCAATATTTTCACTTCGCACAGAACAATTCGTACCTAATACGTTTTTACATTCAATACATACTGAAAAGTTAGTTCAATTACCGCGTAATTCGACGTAACAACTCGTGGATGTATAATTAGGAAAAATCATGATTCTTTGCACGCAACAATTTGGAGTGAATTCGAGAAGGAGCACTTTTAATTATGTCCGTTTGTTTCCGCAATTATTCCAGCGAGTCGGCCGTAAACTAGATTAGTCAAGGTTCTGATTGAAATTCGTTGCTGGTTTTATTTTGTACGTTCTTGTTGCTTTGGGTGTGATATATTTGAGCCGGGGAAATTGGGAGTGTTTAGGTGGTATTGACAATTCGCTTGGTGTAGTGGTGTTTCCTGAGCAAGGGCTATTGGATCGATACGTAAAGAAAGAAATAATCTATACAAATATTATAAAGAGGAAATATTTGTTTTTCGTTTGTTTGAATTGAATAGCTTGATAAACACCCAGTATATTAAATTATCTGAATGATTTATTATCTTCCAAAATAGGATATTCACCAATTTGAATCTAGGTTTAAGCTTATTATACCGTGTGAATTGTCGAAGTGTTATATAAACTAACGGTTATTTATCAACAAAACACAATTGTATATAAAATTCATTAGACAGTTCTAGTCGAGAGGACAATATATTTCCTGTGTGTAAGACCGTCATGCTCACCGGTGCTGGCCTTGTGCGACGGTCAAAGTCAGTGTCAACAGCATTAGCGTTGTTGCCTGGTGATATAGCAGTTTATGGAGGTTTATTTGTAGCAAAAGCTTCAGAATATTCTGGAAAATTAAGGCAAGGAATGTTATAAGGCGTACGTGTAAAAGGATATTTGAAGAATTGTTTGAACAAGACATGCTCACTACGTGTTCGATATATTATAAAATAAAATATGATCATTTGTTACTTAATGTAGTTAACACAATTGTATGTATGCTTATTTGTTTTAATAACTGTCAGAAAATATTTGTGTGAGTGGGCTCCATGACCCTAAAGCTTTTTAATCTGAAATTGGATGACTATCTTTGATTCCTATCACTGACATCTGGACCAGTGTTTCAGGCCTATTATACCCCGTCGTGAATGGACATGGACAAAGAGACGGGTCTTTTTGAGGTACTTTCTACCTGCTAGGTCTAAAAAATCCCCGCGAGAGGCATCAGACAAGTTTTCAGCTTGCCTCAAACACCTCCCCAAAAATGGTCCCACCTCTCGGAATATTTATAAGAGGCAATTCACTTCGTGTCTCCACTTAGTAAGATTTATACATCGGCTGATCCCGAACCGACGCGTGCTCGAGTAAGCCAGTTTTATTGGCGTCCTTGGGCTGAGTGCGCGGTGCCACGAAAGGATAACGTACTTTACTCGTTATTATGAAAGGCTCACTTTATACTTTATCAAATTATACAATGGTTTTTTAGTTTAACACTACGCCATCTAATCCCAAACTAAGCAAAGCATGTACTATGGAATCTAGATCACTGAGACACATACTGAAACATACTTTTTTATGTAAATATATTGATTTATCCATAGTGTGTGTAACTCTATAGATAAATCAATGCCCAGACAATAGAAAATCACAATTTTCACCACATCATAATTTTCTACTTCTGGAGATCGAACCTAGTTTTCAGCTTGCCTCAAACATGGTTCCACCTCTGGGAATATTTATAAGAGGCAATTCACTTCGTGTCTCCACTTAGTAAGATTTATACATCGGCTGATCCCGAACCGGCGCGAGCTCGAGTAAGCCAGTTTTATTGGCGTCCTTGGGCTGAGTGCGCGGTGCCACGAAAGGATAACGTACTTTACTCGTTATTATGAAAGGCTCACTTTTTACTTTATCAATATAAAATGGTTTTTTAGTTAATGTTATCAGATTGCTTTTTATTCGGGTTGTGTATGGTAAACGACGTTATTTAACGCTATGATTTTTTGGTTTTTCCGGACTAACTCTATTTCTATGGAAATTGAATTGAATTTGATGAAATGAAATTATTTATTTGCGAATATAGGTTTTTGTTGTTAAGGATCGTAATATAATTCAATTATACACAGCTACAGCTACATTCAGCCATAAGGCATGCAAATTTTACCTTAAAATAATATTGAATTGTTGCAATTAAAAAAATATTTATATAAATATCTAGTTGAGGTAATTAATGGATTTCACCTCGTCCTAATCCTCG
>LQNK01001270.1:378990-390656 GCA_001586405.1 Phoebis sennae
CGTTATTTAACGCTACGACTTTTTCGTTTATCGAGATAGTAGTAATTATATTGAATTTGATGAAATGAAATCATTAATTTACGTGTATCGGTTTTTGTTAAGGATGGTAAAATAATACAATATTATACAGCTATATTCAGCCATAAGGCAGGCAAATATTTTACATTAAAATTATATTAATATAAATTATTATTTTACAAAAAATAATATTGAGTTGCTGCAATTTAAAAAAAGATATAGATTAATGTTAGTGATTCATAATAATTGATATATAGATATCTAGTTGAAGTAATTAATGGATTTCACCTCGTCCTTATCCTCGTCTTCGCATAGCCGTTACATAATAGAAGAAAAAATTCTGACCCTGGCATAGGAGGACTCAAATCATTGCATTTGAGATATGATAATTCTTGCTTACACCATTTTTTCAAAACCGAATTACAATTGGTAAATTGAAGAAAATACAATTTTGGCTTACTTGAAGAAAATTCTCTCAGCACACAGGAATTAAGGGATTTACCTCGTGTAAATCAGTCCTTAGTTTCATTGTAACGTCCTTGGTCTCGATGGGTGTTGACACGAAACGCGAGGACGTTCCTCCTACCCGTGTCCTTTAAATAGTTTTATCTGTTTGTTAGTCTTGTTCGGATCGTCTAGACTGCCTGAATTGTGGCCATATGTTTGACTAGCCGCGCCCCGCGGTTTCACCCGCGTAACGTCTGATCCCGTGGCAACTCCGGGATTAAAAGTAGCCTATATGTTATTCTGAACCCGTATCTGTATGTATACCAAGTTTCATCATAATCGGTGCAGTAGTTTTTGCGTGAAAGAGTAACAAACATCCATACATCCATACATCCATACTTACAAACTTTCGCCTTTATAATAGTAGTAGGATGTAATGCTTGCGGATAATGTTATGGAAGGGGATATAAGTGTGTCGTAAAATTTTGGATATTTGGGTAGCTACTGAGAACAACAACTGAGAGTGGTGTTCTGTTACCGCATATATCCAGCATTTATGGACCGTATTGGAAAATTATTTTTGCATTCGAAAGGAAAAAGCCTCCCTGTGGTCCCATAGGCAGTTGGTAAAAGACTGATCTATTTTTGGAAAAAAGTTATTTTGAAAAATTTTTACTTATGCGAACATTTGACCGATTGATTGAGAGATTTAATTGTACTAATATTATTAAACTACTACTATATTTGCTATTAATGTTTAAAATGTGAAAGATTTGATGTTTGTTGTTCAATTATAAAACATGTCTAAATGGTGTTGATTGATTTTTAACGATCATTAACAGTTTATGTATTGGCGCATAGGATACTTAAATTTACCAGCTAATGCTGATACCAAGTTCATTGTTAACACACTGTGAATTCATAGATTTTCTACTTGACATTTAACTCGGTGTAACATAGATGTAACGGAACCATTGTATGTGAGGGCCGTAGGGTCGGCCGACCTTTAGAGGTCAGCAGATATATTAATGCTTTACAACAAGGATTATAGTGCAATCTGATCCGGTTTTATATGAGCCATCCGGTTAAGTATAGTATAGGTAGCCTAAAACGTTGCTAACGACCTCGTAGTCTCAGTAAGAACGGATGTTAAGATTGTAGATGTAGTTGATATTTTTGAATATTTTGTTTGTAATGTGTCACCTTAGATTTTTAAAAATACATTTATGAAAACAGCATTCGAACCGGATCAGTATTTTTCATGTGATGTGCGCACGAACATACAAGCAGACAGACAAAAAAAATCTAACCCCGTTTTTGGGTTCTATATCTATGTACATCATTTTCATTTCTACAGTTTCTTTAGTATATCTTCATTCAAAATGTTTTATATCAATTAGGATCTCTTTGGAAGGTAGACCTCAAAATACAGGCTGTCCTAGTTTGGGGTCCAAACGAAAAATATTATTTATAAAATTATAATTATTATTCTTACTTGTATCACACTTATCTTTGTATCACAGTTGCTATTTGTTGTAGCGAATGTAAGTACAATCAAATCTCGTCAGATGCAAATCGTCAACCGTTACACAAGTGCAGCTGGCGGCAGAAACTAGTTCAGATGCGGTTGCGGTGACCCCGATATCTATTACTGGGTGATATTGTTTGTTTGTGGAGAGTGGGCTTGTGTTTGTGGTGGACGGTTGAGATGTGCTAGGGCAATGATTTAAGACGTTCGCAAAACGGTTTGCAGGGGGTCGTAAAACGTCTCCGGGGTGTGAGATCCATGTGATTTCTCAACCAGTAATTGCAATAAAATATCGTCACTCGGCATAGTATTTTCAAAAATGATTATGAAAGTGGAAAAGCGAAATAAAGAAAAAAATAATACATATTATAAAGAGAAGTCCCCGGGCGATTCCTGGTGTCTGGATGAACGCGATAAGCTCGAAAACTACTGAATGGACTTTATACGGTTTTCGACAATGGAAAGAATAGTTTTTGAGGAAGGTTTTCGTATATTATTTATTATGATTTTATGTAAATTAGCAGAAATACGTCAATATATGTTGAATAGGTCACGAAAAATCTTGCCAACCGCGAACTATCAAAGATATAGTAGAACGATGTACTACGGATTTTAAGTACACAATTTTACCCACAAAAACGTACAAAGCAAAGCGAGGGCGGGCAGCTATTATTATATGAAAAAGAGACGTTTATTTTAACATTAAATTAAACTAATGGTTATATAACAAGGAGGAACCTAAATAACCTTGTGCCGAATAGTCAACGTATTACTCAAATATTTCACACCGCTTATCTTTCCTGATCGAACGGTCTATGGGAAACACCCAAATATTGACCAATCTTCGGAAACCGGTTCAGTTGGTAAACAGTTAAGTGCATGATTATCATTTAGTGGACCCGTTTTAGTGTATGTTTTTGTTGTGTTGGATCTAATGTTGATTTTTATGTCGTATTAAGGTAAGCGTCCACAGGTCGGTAGTTCAACGTAGACTTGTTTCTAGATAGACGTCAGGTGGATATCATCATATACTTTATACTTTGCATTGATGCTTCTTGATGAATTGTACATTATTTCTATTTAGAATAAAATACATTTTTACCAAGTTTGTTTGAATCATATCTGGTTCAGTAGATATTGCGCGAAAGAGTAACAAACATACATAGAGGTTGAGGAGGAGGAACATACATAGTGCTCCGCTTACCAGCTGTTACATAAAAAAAGGCACGCAAATACGGTCTTGTCTGTTTTTCTAGCAACAATAAACACTGACTGTATCGCCTACAGTGTTTCAAGAGTGATCGGTGCCCGCGTCGTGACGTCACTGTCAGCTCCTCGCGTGTTGCAGGTCAACGCACTACGGTTTGCACACGAATGCATTGTATGGCAACACCGAATCATTGAAATTGTAACTAGCTGTGGCCCGCGTAGTTGTCTAATATCGCCTAGCATAAATGGAAAGGTTTTTCTAATCCATCCGGTACAACCATTAAATTTTGAAGAATATTTAATTTAACTATGCGTGTGGACTACTATCCTATCTTTCAAGTTGGATCAACCTGCAAACGGTGAGTAAAATTTGGTTAAAATCAGTTAAGCAGTTTAGATGTCTATCGCGGATAAACTGATTCGGTGCTATGACGTCATTTTTGTTGGACACTGTTTATAGCCAATAGGAAAACGGTAGTTTGACAATTCTTGGTCACTTTACAAAGTGATCTCAACTTTCAGCTGTCAACGAAGATACGTAACCCTGCAGAAGGCTATCAAGCATTCTGCTATTATGCGGATAAAGCCGCAGAGCACAGGTAATAAGCTTATTAAAATTCGCATCACAAGGGATGGAGAGTACAATTCCCCGTCGTAGAAAATGTGAAGTCAAAGAAAAGTCTAAGAATTAGTGCATCAGCATGACAATAAGTTCCAAAATAATTTTCTTGGTGAAGCGAACGAACTACAGTACAGCCAAAAAGATTATGGATACGTTGACCCGGATGCAGGTAATCTAGACTTGGCCATTTATCATAATGTCCGATATTGAAGATAAAGAAACCGAGTTTAATTATAATTGTGAGGGCGATATAGTGGTAGCAGAAATGCAAAGATCTACGATGAAAAGTTTTAAACCAAAGTTGTAGAAAAATATTTTTTGAGAGACCTATAGTTTGTCAGATGAACCGAACCCCACAAACTTCAATTTAAGCTTAACTAACCCCTCCTATACATCTATAAAATATTGCGTCCTCTGAAAATGCAAATGTAATTTTTTCCAACAATGAAACAATTTTCGAAATCAATCTACTAGTTTTGTGTGTTATATTAGATACTTAGATGGTACTTTATAACTACCAAATATGTAAAAAATTGCTGTAATTTCTGCAAATTTCGGTACACACTCATCATGAAAATCAAATACAATTTCAATTTCTTCTTTTACAACATGATTATCAACCTAATTCCACATTTCCCGTTCGTTTAAAAACATTGACTTTGAATCATTGCTGTAAAGGATACTGTCATATTTCTAATTGCATTTTGATAAGCATTTCAACCACTATTCTTACTTCTATCTTAATTGTTTTATCCAAAAGACTATTATTTATCGATTTGATTAATAGCTATTTGCATTCGATTTAGTTTACGGAACATAAAAACGGTTAAATCAATTTATTTTAGATCGTCAACCAGATAATTGAGACCCATATTTTTAACCTACTCCATTTCTATACCAATTCTTATTAACATAATCAAATATATGTTCTTATCTTCTAAAAACTGCCTTAAGCATTGTATGCTTGGTGCTACGTGATGGCGGTGGTCTTTAGTATTTTTTTTTGTTCTATGTCTTTAATGCAATCTGCCAGGTTGAAGGCATTCTGTAGAGTAAAATAATAAATAAATAAAAACTTTATTGTGACAAGAAGAAAGATTACATTTTTGCAATTAAATATTTGATAAATGTGTCTTGTGACAATAAGCAGCAGCAGTAGACGCTTGCATTATCAGAAAAAATGTAGCTAGGATTGAGCTCAAATTGAAACTGTGGGAAGATGTTACGTACTTACACAATTCATTGTAAAAAATCTTTTAATAATCGTTCAGAAGAACTCTCACTCTCTATCATTATTCAATTTATAACGCAATAGATATTAATTGACGTCATAATAAGTGCTTATGATAACGCCTGTAAGTGTTTTATTGTGGCCGTATCTGATAATGGTTTGATAACCGTTTGTTTGAGTTGAATTTTATTACGTGTTTTATAGATTTTAATTGTTTTATTGGATTGTGAAATTGTCGGTATAAGGAAATTTGAAGGTTCTTTTAGACCTATACTTTACTATGCTCAGTAGATGGTGATGGTGACATGTTTAACAGATCAAATGATAATATTCATTGGTGAAGTATGGACGAAAAGTTATGTTGATTTCCAAAAGAGAGTCGATTTTTAAACCTTGAATGTTTTCTTACGAAAATGATAACAGAACAAAATGGTTTTAGTACGCGCAGTATAGCCGGATGTTTTGTACGCTTGTCAGCTGTAAATTAATAAATTTTCATAACATATTGACTAATTAGAAATCAAGGACCATCTTGTGGAGTTTCCCACGACACATCGAGTGCGGCCTACATCCCAGATGGCGAGCGCAGCAGATGGCGACTGACCTGATGGGCCTCTTGGGTTACTGATCAGTAGTTAATAGGGCGAATATAAGAAATTCATATAAAGATATTATTTGCCAGAATATAGTAATAAATGGGTGTAAATTGTTTATAAGCTATTGATAAGCTATATTGTTTTGGATAATAAACGCATACTATTAAGGTGTTTTGAAGTGGTATACATGCAGTTCTCACAAAATTTAGGAGACAATATGTATATCGCATAATGATTGATGTTCACATTTACCATTCCTAGGGAATAAAGTAATATAAACAAAGATTTTTACTATTATATTTCAAGTATAAATAAAATTACCACAATAAATTATCACCGGAGGGCATAATATGTAAGGACAATGCATTATACTCACAAGTTTACAACTATATTCATGCAAATAAAGATTTCAATTCATTGTTAAAAACTTAAAAGTGATATTATGTATGTCATTTTTTGTCATGAATGTGGTCAATATTCTTTATTTTTGTTCACAATTTAAAAAAGCATGTTGGTAAACAACACATTAATCTTGACTTTTGTTAAATAATTAAATAAAACATTATTCAACCTATTTGTATGATGCTTCTCGTAGATTATTTTCTAATGCACTCGCTTGTAAATTGCTATTTCTTGTGCAATAATTAAATGATCAATAAAAACTATCCAATATTATATTAACGCATTAATTGCGTGTTAATACGACATACGATATTTCCCTGATAATGTATACGCTCGTGTCTGCCATATGATATCGGTAATTAGTCATGTTTTACAATTTATGTTTCTATTGTCTGTGTATTTAGAAGATAATTAATGTACGAGTTTTGCGTGGTCTTACTGTCTATTTTTTTAAGTTTATCTAAATTGTGCTAATGTCTTCTAAAACTGTATTTTCTAACTACTTAGGAAATATCTTCTAAATTTCTTCAGCAATGTTACGCTTTGTTATTTGGAAAATGAATTTAAAGTCTCCTTAACTCAAGGTCTAAGAGAGATTACAACTATTTTCAAAACGACTTCCAAGGTACATATTTTTCGAGAGGAACTTTTAAGTTTAGGTACTTGTTTGTCCTCTTGGTTAATGGGCTTTCTACATTGCCTTCCTTTTATGGATAATCGGCCTTTTGTGCATTGCCTTATTTAGCCTACGTCGGGAACAAAATAGCACACCCATTCGGCGACATGCTCTTCACGTTTCTACTTGTGTATTTTGACAAGAAGTTTTTCGTTAAAATATTTTGTTGGTGTTATTTAAATGGCCGCATCTTATCGCAAACGATCTTAAAAATAACAGTCGTATTACACTAAGTAAAAAAATGTTTTTCTTTTATTAGAATTTTTTAGATCAAAATTTCATCATCTAAGTGGCCACCGATATTATTTAGAGCTTTGAAATTGGTTAACCATTTTATGGCTTTTCGCTTGTTTTTAATCTTCAATTTGACGTTTAATAAAAAGCGATAAAGACTATTAGGGTTCCTTGATTTGTTCTGCACGATAAAATAATCAAATGCAAGTGTTTGTGTTCATGTCTAGAATTGAAATGATTGAAATGATATTTAATATCAGTAAGAGATTTTATATGAAAGAAAAAATAACACACATTTTCCAAATGTATAGAAAATGTTGAAATAATTGTGCCGTATTTGACGTTCAGTAATTAGATATTACTATCACGTATTTAATATATAACACAAGGATTTGATAAACTATATTGGAAAAGGATTCCTTCGTTAATTATGTACAGAACCATAACGCGCATAACCAACTCACATTTATCAGTTTTTTCAACAAATCCGTGACCGTATCTCACCGAGGCCCGCCATTAGTGAGTTTTTGTCGGCAAAACATTTCGGTCATCAACCGGCGCGGCGGCGTGACGGTCAGTTGTCGGTAATTTTTCGCGCCGTTTTTGTGCATCTTCGCGGTTATTTGGACGTTTTCGTAATGTGTTTTTTTTGGATAGATTAGTTTTGCATTGCTAAGAGAAAACTTTTGTTTTGTAAGAAGTATCCCATGATATTTTTCAAATCAAGTAGTACACAAAAATACGAATAGAATGCCATATGCCCGGTTCCTATATACGACGGAACGCCATAGTATAACAGATACGAATGGTTTTCAGAACGAGCGGTTTTAATCAACCAATCGGAATCAAGCTTTAGCGGTTATGTCAACGCCACGTTTATTATAGATACGCTTTAAAGTTACGCCTAGTAGGATATCGTACTGTCCGTAAGTAAAACGACACGTTTTATTTTTATAGGAACCGGGCATAAATCAATTACACACTCTCTGTAAATGTAAGCAATAGAAAGTAAAATAAGAAGAAAAAATTCGTCTCATTAGCAGGGAGTCAGCCACGAAATAATAAAACATCGGCACTATTTCTGCCTTCTGTTTCAGTTTTTATCGCATCTGGATTCCAATGTAATTACTTTCTCGATAATTATGAACGTCCCGAATTTTCCTGGCACCTTTGTAATGAAGCTAGAAGCAAGCGGGTTTTTGAGAGACGGCTTAATCTATTTTTGGAAACAATACGTCCCATATTTGTTAACGAGGTCCTTAGCTTCAGAATTTTCGATTAAATTTTCATTTAATTTTGTCTATTAACAAGAAAATTTTGACAGATTACTATCTCGAAATTAAATTGAACTATTAGTTTTATATCTATATAGGTAGATGCTCTCGTAGTATGTTATATAGCATATGTTCATCAGGGATAATGGGATTCAAATGGTTAAAGATTTTTTCTAATCGGTCCAGTAGTTTTGGAGCCTATTCAATTTAAACAAACAAACAAAAAATAAAATCTTTTTCTTTATAATATTAGTATAGATCAAGTCTCTGATATTGAAGAAACTAAAGTTAGTAAAGGAGAAGTGAAACTTTTGTTGTTATGATAACAGATGGCTTGGAAGTCTTAATTAAGCAACTCCTCGATAGCACAAGATATTGATATATTCAAAACAAAAGAAACAACATTCGTATAAGGTTTGTTTTAGTTGGGAGTTGATTAGGAAAGTTTGGATGGGTCATAGTTTGTTATATTTTATTTGTTATTGCAAAGTTTTCTATGAGTAGTTGCTTATTATTTTGATTATAAAAAAGGTTTCGATGCAGGATAAGAAATATGGCTATTTCTTTTTGCTTACTATTTCTATCAAAGAAAGAATTGATCTTTCATAGTATTTATTGTATTTTTTCATCCAAAGGACAAAATCGGATCACTTCGTTGTCCGTCTGTCTGTCTTTCAAGACCTAAGATATTTAATTAGTATCGGAATGGCGACGCTTCTGGCGTTACACAGGTTCGTAAAGTTTCATTCTATTCTCTTCTATTCTATAATTGTCAATAACTGTTTATCCAATTCCCCTGTTTAAGTCTCGTGTACTATTTCTGATGGTACCAATAACAGTTGAACCAGCGTTGTAAACTTGTTTTCCCATCAATGGTTTCGAATTCGTACCATCTGTCTTTAGACGCAAGTAGTATAGATGAACGTAGTCTGTAAGATAAATAAAGAGGGTTCTATTGTAAAAAGTAAAACTAAGTAAGAGAACCATAACTTCTTGACCCTTCCAAGGGTTAACCAATAGAAAATCTTGCTCGCGCGCTTCAAACTCGTTCTCCCATCAGTAGTTCAATTCGAGACACCTGTTTGCAGAAGGTGAGCGGTGACGCAATCTACGATACGCAGCTGCTGCTGCGCAGTTGTTACTATCAACCAAGGGAGTTGATTTCATGAGTTCACACTTCTGGTAGGTTCTAAGGTTTACCGTTGAAGGCGTGTTCATAACTCACGTTGAGGTGGCTCGGTAGGTTCAGAGAAGTGAAGTAAGTAGGATGGTAGGTTTTGAGTTTCTTGCTGGTTCTTACCGCTCGGCGACAGCTTCTGGCGATGCGACTGGAGAGTGACCACCTCGATACTCGCCAGTACATTCGTTAAATTTGCACGCACTGCGCCGCAATTCGCATCGCCGGTAGCTGTGGCCACCTTCATACATTGTCTTACATTTGTCTTCATCGCTCATCGCTTGTCTCGCCGCAATACGCATCGGTTAGGGTAACCAGTAGCAACTCTTTATCACGTGTTGCGAACTCGTTCTCCCATTGGTGAATTCGGAACACCTGTCTGCAGACAGTGACGCAATCGGCGATACGCAGCGAAGCGTGCGCTGAGGCCGTGCCACTGCGCAGTTGTTACTTTGTTTGTGTGTACTGAAAAAAATTGATTAGGTTTTACAGTGTACGTAGTTTGATAAGGCTGTTGTTGGACGCAGTTCAAAATAACATATGTAGCTAATTGTTTATTAGCTTGGCGAATATTATAACTTGTTTATTGTTATCCCATATGTGAAAGAAAATTATAATGTTTTATGTCTTATCGTAAAAATCCACATTTGCTCTAAAGACTGCTCTGTTAAATTATGTCATTAAAAATAAGTTAATAATTTGAAAATATTGCGTAAAATAAGTCAAATAGAGAATATTTTTATTTAATGTCTGTCTGCCGCTCAATGATAGTGTTTTTTTCGTAAATCATAAAGATATGAAGATAAAAATAAATGATTTATTTTTAAAAAACATAATTTATTATATCCTAAAAATATAAGACTTTAAATTATGTTTGTTATTCTTATGACTTGTAGTTTCTCAAGCGTATCATTAGGAGTTATACGTCGAGTGAGTTTTGGTTTAGAATAATATTTGCCTAGACTGTTTTAGGAACGGTTCTCTATTATCTATACACCGGGTCTCGGAGTAATCTTAGGTACTGCTACTGGAGATGACCTGACCTGATCCTGGACCTATATATGTCAGTGTAATGCATAGGATAATTTTTATTGCGGGAACATACGCGGGTGAAACCGGGGGGCACAACTAGTTTATCTCTATAGCTTTTAGTCTCATAATTGAAGTTTTAATACAACGTATGAAATTTCCAAAGAGCGTTCCGATAATGTAAAGAACTTAACACATTAGGTCATAAACCTTCGGAGTTAACGACGTGCACTAAACTATGCACTATCTACGTTATAGGCAAACGTGTCCCCATTATGATAACGGCGGCTTAATTAATTGACAATTAAGTAACTTTGCGGAACGCCCCCCCTCCCCTTCGGCTCCCCCCCTGAACTCGTGGACGCCTGGCGTGAAGCCAATAAGAAGCGGTGTGCGTCTTGGGTAGTGAGATGAGTTTTATCGAGATTGGTGCACTTTGATAGAAATAATTATAAATGTGAAAATTTGGATGTTTGTTAACGCTGCAACTGCTTAACATTTTGATGAAGTATTGACAGATAGGCTATTGGATGGTTAGGTGATAGGAAAACTTTTATTGAATCCGAACTTAAGGCGAAGTCGGTAAGAAGATTTTGGTGCTTTAAAAGTCTTCATATTCGCTTTTCTTTATATCTATTAAGAATAAGAAACCTTACCTGACAAATATTTAACTTATTTATTAATTACGTTCAAACATAGAATAGATATCTTTCTAAGCGAAATTACACTACTCCTTGTTACATCTTATAAACAAACTTGGTCATATTTTTTTGAAGGTATGATAAAAATATTTGCGCAAGTCTAAATAAATAATGCAGATACATTATATACAAGACTAGTTGACCCGCGGCTTCGCTCACGTAGCATAATGTTATATATGTATAGCCTATAAAATATAACCTACTAGCGACCCGCCCCGGCTTCGCACGGGTTTAATGGATGATATTATACATAAAAACCTTCCTCATGAGTTACTCTATCTATTAAAAAAAACCGCATCAAAATCCGTTGCGTAGTTTTAAAGATTTGAGCGTTCATAGGGACATACAACATGACACATGACAGAAAAAGCGACTTTGTTTTATACTATGTAGTGATGTTACTCTTGGATAATGTAACTGTCGAATGGTGAAAAAAATTTTAAAATCGGTCCAGACTTGAACCAAATTTATATGGGACCACAGAGACTCTACTCTTTTACATGTTAAAAGAATTTTTCAAAC
>LQNK01001270.1:392092-419066 GCA_001586405.1 Phoebis sennae
ACACTACTCTTTTGAATGCAAAAAGAATTTTCCAAATCGTTCCATAAACGCCGGAGATATGCGGTAAAATACGGTTCAATTGATAACCTTCTCCTTTTTTTTTTGAAAGTCGGTTAAAAATAGTTTCTTAACAAATATTTCAGGAATTTAAAATTGCATGCTAGCATTGCGTATTGTGATCACGTTATATGTAATCATTTAATCCGTCTGCTTGATATGATATCGCGTTTCGTGTGTCGCATGCATTTGTTATCTGAGATTAATTTAACTTTAATTCCGCGTTGATATGCGATCTCACTGATACAGGTATATCACTGATACTGTGCTTATGTATGTCTTGTTTACGGAAAATTTCCTACGGTTTGTAAAAACCCACTCTCCATCTCTCCACGCTCAGAACTCTCACGGCTCTCACTGTCATGGTTTCAGATGGGTTTGGACTTAATATACATAACTCATTCTTATTTTTTTAAGTATTATTTCCAATATACTGATATTTTTTATACTAAATAAAAAATATAGACTCTGCTATATTGGAAATATCTTGTCAAACAAGCCGTTTCACAGGTCACCCCTTATAATATTTAAGTGGATAATAACATACGTATATTTTGAATAAATATGAAAAGAATATAGGTTTTCGTTTTTATATTAAAAGTTGTAGCGCCCTAGAAAAAATATATCACAAATACATACACGAACTCGCTATACCGGTTTCCGATGTTTAAAAATAAAAATCATCTCAATAAAGCAACAAGCGTTCAAGGGTTCTGCGGTAATCAAGGTCGCCCAAAGGATGTAATTAGTAATTAGTGGTGTGGGGAGAGCAGCTGATGTAATTGTGCGATTGCGCGCGATTGGGATCGGCCTTGCGTGCTCCCGAGCGGGTTGCGTAAGCGCATCTATTTGTTTGTTATTGTTTTTTCTGCCATATTTTAAAGTCCTGATCGTCATAGACCCTGCATTGGATAGTTCCTAGGTTCCATGCCAGATGGAAAATGATAAAGGGATATGATTAGTGCGGGGAGAGCAGCTGATGTAATTGCGCGCGATTGGGACCGGCCTTGCGTGCTCCCGGGTGGATTGCGCAGGCGCATCAACTTGTTTATTATTGTTTTTCTGCCATATTGCATCTGCGGTTGTAAAGTCCTGGTCGTCACAAAGCCTGAATTAGATAGTTCCTGAGTTCCATGCGAGGTGAAACATGGAAGGATGTAATTATTGCGGGGAGAGCAGCTGATGTAATTGAGTGCGATTGCATGCTCCCGAGTGGGTTGCGCAAGCGCATCGACTTGTTTATTATTGTTTTTTCTGCGTCATTAAGGTCGTTTGGATAGTTCCTGGGTTCCTTGTCAGATGAAACATGATGACAGGATGTAATTAGTTCAGGGAGAGTAGCTGATGTAATTGCGTGCGATTGGGATCGGCCTTGCGTGCTCCCGAGTGGGTTGCGCAGGCGTATCGGCCTCTGTTTATGTTTTTAGGGCTAGGTGTTATTTATTTATTAAAAGTTTACTAATAAATTGTTACGCAAAAAAGCGAGTATACCTAGAGGTATCTTAAAACTAAGTGGACAATTATAGGTACATAACTTTACATTAAAAAGTTGTCTTCAAAGGAGTAAAAACTAATACTTATAATTTTGATACCTTTTTTTTACCGCAATAAAGAAATGTTTGAGGTTTAACTGTTAGTAAGTTATAACATGTCCTGTCAATGCCTGTTCACATTAACCTTTACTGAGTAAATTATTTGTTTTGCTGCTGCACTTGACTGCTGTCTCTAACCGATCCTTTCCTTCTTTCCAGGCTAATCGCATCAGCCATGCTGATCCGAAGTGACGAAGCCGCACGCGTCCAGTGTTAGTGTTATAGTGTAGTGCGTAGCCGGATGGCATTATGGCGTTCATAATGAAGAAGAAACGGTACAAGTTCGGCGTGCAGGTGTGCCTCGAGGAGCTGACGGAGGTGCCGTTCGTCGCGGCGGTGCTGTTCGCGAAGGTCAGGCTGCAGGACGGTGGCAACTTTCAGGATCATTCGAGCAGGTTAGTTACTTGATGCTATTATTACGTCCGTATTCAAGAAGAGTGGGGTGTACGTTCGGAGAAGTCCTTTAGTTGGCAGAATAGAAACTACACCAAATATTGCTTCATTAGGTATTTTATGTCAAAGATATTGAAACCTTTAAGTGCCTGTTTATAAATTTTTAACCTATTTATGACTTTAGACTAAATGCGGGGATACTCATACAAAGTATGATTTATGTTATATCCGATACCTTTTTTTGATATTACAGTAAGTATCATATAGATAGATCAGATAGATCTAGATCTAGATCTGCGAAGATTTTGAGGATGAATAAATTGCTTTGCATATAAATTTTATGAATAAACCCATTAAATAAATTCGTCAAAGAAACAAATTAAATATTGCAACAACCGATGCGGAAGTATTTAACCTCACTTCGTTTAATTGCCAATCATTGAACTATTCTGCCTCGTTGGCGATCCCTATAAAATCTTTATTTGTTTTCGTCTTAATCTTGTCACAGTGTATGTGCAACACAGCTAAATCCCCGGAAAGTCGGGCTAGGCACGTAATCGGTTGAGGCCGTGCTGCTAAGTTTAGAGTAGCGGAAGCGACAGCGGGCGAATTTGGACATAGAAATACTATTCTTTATGGATTACATAGAATCATGTTTGTTCAGACAATTGTGTCCGAACAGGCGCTAGAGAGATGTAGTACCTAATTACATGGTTCCAATTATTCAAGAAAAGATTGTTGCTGATTTCCATAAGGAAACATAAATTCTCATTCTTTTGAGGGTCTCGTAGCAGCTGCGACAGTTCTAGTGTACCTAATTCTGGGTATATTTTTACAGGCAGTGGGTATATTATTACGTCACAACGCATGAATTTTGTTTTCTGTACTCTGCCATAACTATGTCTTATAAAATCTATTTTCATTTCCGCGCAGTATCTAAATAAAACCGTGGTCTGAAGAATGACATTGCGCTCCCTGGCAGGCAATCTCGCAGCGTCCCATCGAGATAAGCCGTGATGTACGCATGCAATAGTCTATTAAGGCTGGCTCAGGGGGAGCGACGCGGAGTCAATATGTTCTGACATTTTTATAACTCTGATATAGCGTCAATGTTGCCAATGCGAGGTTATTTCTATTTTATTACTGGGATTTGCTTTTCCTTATAAATTGAGTTTTATAGAAGCTCAGAGGAAAGCTTCATGACAAGACGGGATGAGGAAACGATTGATGATGATGTTCTGACCTAAGTTAGTTCGTATGGGAGACGTTGTCGGGGTAGTTGTTATTCTAACATTAAACTATGACCGAATTACATACAGAGAAGATTATCCTCATACTAAAGAGATGCGACTAACCTTTAATTGGGTAAAAACAAGGAAAATCGGATGAGGATACCAATTTATAACTAGATATAACTAGAAACTTCGGAACAAGGGACATGGACATCCTTGCGAAACCGAGACTGTTGGCCTTTAGGAAAAAATAAAACAAAGTCCTTCAGTTCTAAAAGCTCCTCTGTTAAGACTTTATTATCACTAGTGTTATGTATGTAAGCAACACGGTTAGCCACGAATTGCGGAAACGATTGAGCAACTGCGCCGGCCTGGCCTATTGTATAAGTCTAGACTGGGGATCTGTGATTGTGGCTGCGATCCGATAAGTGGGGAGCATTACCGGTGCCTTGAGATGATAGCTTCCTGGTGGAGGTCGTGGGATATTCTTGAGTGCGTGTTTTTGTAAATTTTGCAAGGCCAAATTTTATGAAGTCGATAGTTGTAAGGCAATTGGTTCATTGAACTATGCTGATTCTGCGACATGTTTTCTATTTATATTATTAAATTCGGAATGTACCAGATAGATTGGAAACATTTTTTTTCTGTTTATGATGGTTCATGTGAGATGATCAGATATGTATACGTGACCTTTTCTATTTGTTCGACATGGTTATCTGCACTAATATTATAAAAGGAAAGATTTGTTTCTTTGTACTAAATAGGCTCCGAAACTACAGGACCGATTTGGATGAAATTTTGCACAGAAATGGAAACCCCAGGAATGATATAGGATAGTTATTACTTATTATCCCGAAAATCCTACATCCTCTTCCTTTCATCCGCATATGTATCCCGGGAACGGGATACATATGCGGGTGAAACCGCGGAGCTCAGCTAGTGGGCAAATAAAATTGTTATGTTCGCTGAAATCCTCAATATGTCTGACGTAGACGTTTTGAGTATACATTTCATTTGACGTATGTACGAATGTTAAGGATAAGACGACTACCCTCCTCGTTTACTCATTTAAATTATTCCACAAGCAAATACGTATCAATTACGCTTCCACGATACCGATGACGCGGGTTAAAAGCGAAACGGCACGAAGGTGAAGGTCGCGCCTTGGTGCCCTGCCAAGTGCACTAATTGTCGGGGCTTATTTATATCGCGCCGTTCCTTGAGTGACGCTACGGGGGTTCACTTGTTGAGGTGTTTTGTTTGTGCCAGAGTGTGAGGGTCAGCTGATTTTTAGCAAAATAGAGGAGGACATAGCATACAATAATAGTAGTTAGCATAATGTGACGTGTGTCCCAATAAATAATTTTTCTGTTCTATTATTTTCTTATGGGTTTAGCGGTTCACTTGTTGAGGGGTATTGTTTATGCTAGAGGGGTCTTGTTTATGTTGAGGGTCAGCTGATTTTTGAACTACGTAGAAGAGAACATAGCATACAATATCAATAGTTAATTATGAATTTTAAAGTTGAACTTTGCAATGCTCACCTTGGTTTAGTGTTTTTTCTGTTCTGTTCATTCCTGATATATTTTTTTCACCTTTTCCCATCCCCTTCTTATAGGCCAACAAAATGCTATGCAATTTTGTTATGTTATGTTATAGCAGGCAATAATATAATTTAATAATATAATATAATTTCTAAAGTAATGGGGATTATGAGGTCATTTCTAAAATTAAAGAACTTTCTAGTGAACATTTTCAATTTAAAGCTCAACAAGAGTAGATTGGCTCAGAATCAGGTCACATTTAAAGTGATGTAAATACTATCAACGGTACTTAACCCGATCTGAATTTAAAAATATGAATGCGCTTTAAATACGCGCACAGCACTTGGTCAAAATTAGGACGCACTTAACAATTTACCGGAGTTAACCGGAGCAAATTATAATACTACGTGTATGAGGATTTTAAATATTAAGATTTTGCAAATTTTCCTCGTGAACGTCCCGTTTGTTGTGTGACGTCCTAAATCGCACGCGCGTGACTGTGAATCTAGTAAAAAAGGATAAAATTAGGAGTTTACCTAGTAACAATATTCGAAATTATGTTGGTGCCTCACTGGGTTTATCACTAACATAGATCAGCTTTAGGTGGTAGAAAATCGCAACAAGTTATTAATAATGATATTAATTATACTGCAAGGTGTTTTTGTAGTAACAACATTGGATAAGGAACATGCGGGTCACATGTGTTGGGTAGGTAATGACAATCTATGAATTTACGTGATGTTAAGAGCGTAGTAAGCGTTTTATAAGGAAATAATGGATTGATTAAAATTGTTGTGAAAATAAAGATAGAGATACAATAAACAAAACTTATACATAAATATTTGCTCGGTGGCCTTATCGCAAGCGGTGATTTTGAACAAGCCACCTAGGTCATAGGGAAAACATTGCATATTATGTGGAGTTAGGAGTAACAAACAGCACTAAAAGAAAAACAATAAGAGACAGGTACGATTAATTAAAGAAAGCACGATTGAAAAGAACGAGATAGGAATAAGTAAATAAGGTTTATTCCTCAGGTTTATTTATTTATTAAATATCACAAAAGAACTGTTACATAACAATCTTACGGTTAAGGTACAGTACAACCAATGAACCTGGCTAATTACACATATGCATTTTTACGTGACCATGGCTTACACAGGTTTCAATAGACAGTGAAATTTATAAGAGCAATTTCACAACGCGATTCTAAAAATAGCTACGTTATTTTGGCGCTCGTAATTCCTATTTAAGGTAATGTTTGCCCGCCCACGTGCAAGTGTTTTCGACTTGCCGGCCTTTCAGTTTGGTCACGTAGGGGTTACTTTGTTATCGCCGGTTGAGCCGATTTAGGGGGATTTATTTTAGGATGTCGAGTCTTGATAATGAAGGTTTTTTTACACTAATATTATACTATAAATACATTCTTTCCTGGAAGGTTACAGGACGGGGTATTTAATGACACCGATTTATATAGATATATAAAGAGTAAAACTTTATTTGTTTGATTGTGATGAATAGGCTCAAAAATTACTGGACCGATTTTAAAAATTCTTTTACAATTCGAAAGCTACATTATCTATGAGTAACATAGGCTATACATATAGCATTATGTTACGGGAGCGAAGCCGCGCAGATCAGCTAGTATATAGAACGATGGACGGTCAGTTGAATTGTGGATGATGTCTTCTTTGATTACATGCGGGTTAAAATAATGTTCTGAGATAATTTGAAATTTGAATTACTCAAATACAGTTGCACTGATTTGGAAAAAAGTTTTGCATATTTACTTATAGTGCACAATCTGTATACGCACACGATATCGCTACGTATGAAGTTCGAACAAAGATTTTCACATCGATCAATGGAAATATAGTCGAGTCTCAATATACTTCGCATACTCGAGAAATTGACGCACACATAACAAAGACGATTGTGCCGAGATGGGCCAACAAACAAAAACAACTCTGTTTACTAGTTCGCGGAAATGAAGGTCGACTGTCTATTGTTTAGTCTGCTCTACGATCTACGGTGATATCTGTGTGATTGGACGATTGATTACGTGACGATCTGAAGACGAGATTATGTTTTGTTTAATTAAATTAATTCTTATAATAAAAATAAAATAAAATTTTGTTTTGTATCATGAATACTAAGTATAAAGATAGAGCAGGGGTTCATTGGTCCCCCCTCCTCCCCAATTGATTCGTCCCAATTATATGTCCCCTTAATCCTATCAAATTTAAAAAGTTTGAGAACATCTGAGATAGATAATTAATATTTTAAGAGGATGTCTATATTTGGATGTCTATTGTAAATGACTTTACTTGGATTTTTTGGCAACTTTATCATACGTAATATATAAACATTTACTGTGAGTGTGAGTGTTTCTTTCAGTACAACTAAGATTAATTGAAATGTCATATTTTTCTACGGAATATGACGCAAGTCGCACGTAATCGCAGCTTATCTCGAAAGATAAATTTCACCAACAATTTCTAAATTTAATAGTACCCTTAAGCTGTGCTAACTGACATTTATTTAACGTTTAATGTCACTTAATTACAGCTTAGAGAAAGCGTTGGGGATAATGACACAAAATTAATGTCACAAAGTATATTTTTGTTTTTGATGCTATTTACTTATGCTGCTATTGCTACTGTTGAATATCGTATTCTTGCACTTCCAAGCGCTTAGCCTTAAATTCAACACTTATATTGAAATATCACGTTACGTAAAAATAAAGTAAAAAAGTTTATTTGGACATACAATAATTGTTTACAAGTTGTATTGTTCCACTGACTTCCGAACTAGTAAGCACTGTGTTTCGGCTGCCAGAGGCTTCTCCCAGGAATGTGGATACATGTTTTATTAATCAATAACTTGACGAATAAACGTTCTCAGTTTTCTACACTCAGAAACATTGTTTTTGCATCAATCATTTTGAATGTGGAAAGAGGCGGGGCTTAACAATTCATATTGCAAAAGTTCCACAGTGCTAATGGAAATAGAATAGCTAAATATAGGGTGTTAAAGAGGTCCTCTAAGAGGCGACATCCCGGCTGCAGCCATTCTCATCGGTAGGGCGATGCAGGGGAAGTGAGCAGTTAACTCCCCATGTGGAATGCGGAGATGGAGCTAGGGCTGGCGTGCTGACGTACCGAACTGAGGACTAGTGCCATGAACACCCCCCGCGATGAAAATATTAGGTAATAGGTCAGTTCCATAGAGGGCATTTTATGTCATCGTTGAGTTTGCACATAGATTTGTTTATATCGGCTTATGTTTAGACAACGGATGGGGTTGCGCGTGGTCTGAAGTTAGATTAGAGCACGATTCACATAGAGAACGGTAGGTCTATTTATGTGTATTTATTTGAAAGACTTCACACTGAATGCTTATACGGGTCAAACCGCGCGCGAACCCGCCTGCTTTCTGAGCGAATAGCGTATAACCGCTCAGCCACTGCAAACAGCAATCCGAATTGCAGCGCGGCCAGCAGTGGGCATTTAAAACAAATGTAATCTATGAAGTAGGGAATAAGTACCGCTGCGAATTGCGTCGCAATCTGTGGCGCGGGAATCGATGTGAGAATTAAACAAATGTACTGGCGAGTATCGAGGCTGCCACAGCTCATTGCGGCGACCGCCGCGCTTCCAGTCGCACCGACAGAAGCTGTGGACGAGCGGTAAGGGTGTTGTAAATCCATATTATGCTGTCTTCTCTGACGCTGGTTGCAATACTGTCAACATTAGCGCGATACAGGGGAAGTGAACAGTTATTTAGTACCCCACGGAATGCGGAGATGCCATGCTAGGGTTGGCGTGCGATCCATCATTTAGTGTAGTCACATGTATGTTCAGTTTGACGGTGCAGTGTCATTTTGTCCGTGTCAAAAGGCCAATGGATAAGTGATTTATTTGTAGATCGTTGCACAGAGTATCGAAAGTCAACCATCATTGTCGTTGTGTGACAACTTGACGTTGTCAAATTCAGGCTGAGACAGGAGTGCCAGAAACAAAAGAAGAAATCTTAGCTATTATTTAATGCTGCCTCTTTTAGGTATGGCATTAGGTTGACTTATCACTTGGTATCGTTTGCGATACTGGAAGGTTCTATTCTCATATATATCATAGATAGTGAAAGGCATGAGACCGATTGGTGTTGATATTATAGTGTCCTGTTTGTTATTGCTTTCCTGTATTACTTTTAAAACTAGACCTCTTATTCAAAATATTAGCACCACAAGATACGAAGATACGATTACAAAATAATCTTTGTCCTTAACGTATTGTAGGAAATATTGAGTCAATTGTTAACGCACGCGACAAGCCGTCTGGGAGCCGCCAGGTGACCGGATGCAAGGAGTTAGCAGTGGCTAGATGCCTGGAATCAGATGTTGCTAGGCAAACCTTAAACGTCGTGAGTTATTCTAGATTAGACTTTTTTAAGTCTTTTTGTGTAAATTCCATTTTGTGCACAAAATGATAGATTAGATAACTTTAATGTTTTCAATGAATTAACTGAAAAATTCCTCGCATGCTATTTATTGAAAAAAAATCTTATAAAAGCGATAGTAAGATAACTTGAAGCCTCGGGTAGAATGAAATAGGGATATAATAAGGATAATAAATAAAATATTTACTTAAATTATTGCGTAAAAAGGTTGAATCGTGAAAACACGACGAACAAATAATCAGTAATTGAACAGTTTCGAATGTGTATCACTTCCGATCATTACATTAATTCAATGGCCCAAACCGCATCGTTTCTAACGAGCCCTTGTTGATAATGTAATGGAGACGTGATAACCTTTTTATCAGTCACTTTCTTTGCCACCGAATATCGGCTTTTATAGAATATGCTTGATCTACTAATAAATATTTTTTTTTATTTTTTTTTATTTAGATAAAAAATATATCAAGCTTATTTAATTAATACAGGGTGAATTTTTGAAATAGATTTCAGGGCTAAATCCAAAACTATGGGGAATATAAAAATGCTGAAAAGAATCTAGAGGCCGATATGATGAAAATAAAACTGTATCATTATTTTAATCTACCGGGCCAGGAATCGAACCCGTTGGTTTTGCAAAAAATAAACATGCCTTTTTTCGCTGTGTCCGTGTGGTGATGCAGTGATCGGATAATTATTATTACTTTCTTGTTGACAAACATCAGGGTGGTTGTTTGTTTTTAACCGACTTTAAAAAAAGGAGGTCAATTGGACCGTACTTTTTATGTGCACCAACATTCTGGGTAAATTAATTATAATGTACACAGCTTTTAATCACTTTTTTAATTATTAACTCGTATTAAGACAGAGTGTTTCGGACGGTTTAATATTAAAAAAAAGTGAGTAAAAACCGTATACATTATAATTAATAAAACAATGTCTCACTTATCGTTAAATCAATATAATCTGGGTAAATACAAACCATTTCAAATTTAATGTCGAACGGTCACCCATCAAGAAACTGACTACGCGTTACGTTGCTTAACTCAAGATAAGTGAGTGAGCGTCGTAATGATGCGCCAGATAGAAAAATATAAACAAATGAGTGTTAAATGATGTCATACAACGCAACTGTTAATTAGATAACCTCTTGACCTCTTTAAATCGGTTAAATTATAATTATTCTTTGTTTATTTAGTGTAATTACAATTTACATAAGGTTTGTGTAACGTTCAAAATAAATTCCTTCGGTCATTTCGATGGTAATTAAAGAAATTATAATTAGGTCATTGATTCAATTAGAGGCCGTTTTTATTTAGATTTCGTGTTTTGTAAACAAACGTTTTAATGACTGGGATGTTCGTTTAAAAATAATTTTAAGTAGGTTATTTTTATCTTAATTTTATTTTAACGAGGTTTATTTTAGGTTTGGTTGGTTTGTTATGAACCTCGACAATTGACATATTAATTTTGATATTTTTTATATTGTATATGAAATCATTTGTGATAGATGAAGATTGTTGTTCACTGAAATCATCTGAGAAAGATCTTGATTGTTCTCCATATTGCTGATGGGCGTGGATTGTCGGGTTGATGGGTCAATGAAATATATATGACACTCAAATCTAAATGTATAATGGTTTATAGAACACGTATAACAATTAATGAACAAGCTAAGCTTAAATAAATGTGTTTAGATTTAAAATATAACGTCCGCCGAACGCATGGGTGCGAGCGCGCTAGTCTTTCAATTGACAGTTCACCCTCTATGGCCGCCTCCCCAGCGATCGGTGTTCGTTCTTATATTCAAGTTTGACATGCTGTCACTGATGACACTGGTGCAAAATACCGATGCGCCGACATATATATAGAGTGAGAGGTAAATAACATGGCACCTACATATAGAGGAAGTTATGACGTTACAGAAAAATATAATTTCTATGTGTATAATTTCTATATTATCCACTCTTTACGCTACATCTTGTATAATGTATACACTCGTACATATTTTTTTTTTTCAAAAAAACAATAAAAAGAATCTTTAGTACCGTAAATAATTTATACAATTTAATTAAATTGCAATAGATGTGCACAATATATTTAAAATTAACAGCAAAGTCTTTTAAAGTCAATCACATTAATTTTCGCGTACATTGGCGCTGAATTCCACACTAGGATATGTCTTTAGAAAGTTTCCTGTAGAATTTCTTAGTAAATATACAATATATATAAACTGGTAACCCCGTAAATATCCTCCTAATTTAATAAAAACATCACTCTAGTACTGTATCCGCGTCTATCTGTTAATCTTCTGGGTCTTTGTAGTTGTGATGAATATGTAAAAAACACGAAACGTACAATAGAATTGATCGCTCTTCCGCTCCCATTGTGGCAGTCACGCTTATCTTTATGCTAGGGACCGAATCACCTGAAAATAAAGGCAACTGTACTGATAACATATTCTTTCTAACTTTGTCTTTACCATACCATTTTTTATACCCTAAAACGCTGTATCAAGTTTAAAGGTAACACATCGTAAACCTTATTTAAGGATATTAATACTAATTTTTGTGAAATTTACCTGTAATCCATTAATGTTATTTACCCTTTTATAACAAGCTTGTTAAGAAGACTTGTTGTCTTCACTTTTTCATCTTCGCTTTTCGTCTTTCTGCTTAATTCTGTTATGTTACATATTTAACTTCTTCTACCTCCTGCCTTTGTTTGTGTGTCTATAAGACACACATCAGGATTGTAGCTGTGATGAATATGTAAAAACATGAAACGTACAATAGAATTGATCGCGCTTCCGCTCCTATTGTGGCAGTCACGGAATCAAGATTAGAAAAACGCTTTTCTTTAAGCTAGGCTTCTATATCGATTCTTAATTTGTATAGAAAATGTGATTTGACGATACAGTGCAGTGGACGCACTTGTGTGACATTCTGTACAGGGAATATTATGATTCGCTAAAACCGATGTGTCTGACGCGTGCACGACTAGCTTTATACTGTTCACACTTGAGGACTTTTTGTGTGACGTGTTTACCCTTTTATAATTCTTGTTATGAAGACTTGTTGTCTAACCTTTTTCACCTTCCCTTTTCGTCTTTCTTCATGATTTTGTTATGTTATATATTAAAGTTCCTTTCTACCTGACATTGTCGGTCAAACATTATAAAGCGATGTCATTTCAATACTGAATGAAATACGCAAAAGAGCGTGTATAACACGTACACATCGGGATTGTAGCTCTGTGATAAATATGTAAAAACATGAAAGGTACAATAGAATTGATCGCTCTTCCATTGCCATTTGACAGTCGCGGAATCAAGATCAGGGAAACGCACGTCTTCCGCTAGTATTTATACTTACAGTAACGTCTAAAATCCCTCAGCCTTTTGCCAACCTTTATAATATTAGTGTAGATGGAACATCCAAGTAATCTTATATTCTTGATGTGTAAGGAGACACTGTTGACATCCCTCCCTTACGGCCGTTTTCAATATTCTATCTATCACTTGTTTTGCTTACTAAAGTCAGACAAATTTATCTTTTTGCACCAACGTTGATTTCAATATCCTATTGGCGGATAGCCTTTGCTATGACTTATGTCTATCTAACATCATATAATCTGACATAACAATCTATCCATAATCTTTGGTACATTATTGAAAACAGCCCTTAGTCACGAATTGAGACAGTTTTGACGTGTGATCACACAACATGACCCACATGATGTACTTCCTATCTTCCCATTGAACAATTAATATCAGAATCTGCACGTTTCGCTACGCGTGGGAAATGCACTGACGTTTTTATCGTCTCAATTATACAATAGGCGTGTTCCTGGAAACAGTGTGAAAGCCGACGCGATGCGTGTTCTATGTAAACGGCTAGCTGATTCGCGCGGCTTCGCTCCCTTAGGATAATGTAAATATATATATAAATAACGTGTCACAGTGTTTGTCCGCGATGTACTTCTAAACTACTTGACCGATTTGAACCAAATATTACACACCGGTGCAGGTTGATCCAACGCGCGCGAAGCCGCGGGCGGAAAGCTAGTAGCCTATAAAATATAGCCTATGTTACTTGTGGATAATGTAGCTTTCAAATGGTGAAAGAATTTTTTAAATCGGTCTAGTAGTTTTTGAGCCTATTCGTTACAACCAAACAAAGTTTTCCTCTTTGTGATATTAGTGTAGATTGTAAATATAACATTTTTATACTTGCAATTTCACTATAATAACAATTTTACAATAATTATTTATTTAAACACGAGCTATGTAGGTAGCTGGTCGTCTTTAAATAAATACTTATTATATATAGCATCGTCAGGTATAAAATGTGTTTGTCTTTAAATAAAAGTAATATGCAATTCCATCAAGAAGTATTTATATAAAGTATAAAGTATTCAATTTATGTTGTTACTTTGCTAAACGTTGTCGACAGCAATCGTGTCAATATCGACAACTCGCGTGATTCAGCGGCACTTCCGATGCAATTATAATCATTATTCATTGTCACATTTTACAGCAGTTGAGTAAAAATAGAAATGTGATAAAACATTTAACGGTTTCAATATAAATATTCAGGGATATTTAAATAAGCAAAGTCCCAAACTAAGCAAAGCTTGTGCTATGGGGACTGGATAACTGATAGCATTACTTTTTTGTAAATAAATACATTCTATAGATTAATTAGTACATTAAGAGTGGAAAATTATAATGTTCATTACATTATTATTTTCTACTCGTGGGGATCGAACCCACACTCCTCACACTGTCAACGACAACGAAACACGTTACTATTACGTTATTATTACGTTTTTTCGAAATAAAATGTGGAAGGTTCTCACTACTGCGTGCAAAAATTTTAAGAAGATTGCTTGAGTAGGTAACCGGTAAAGAATAACATACAAAGTTACTCTTTTTCTTAAAAGTTGAATAATTCTAAATTGAAGCTATTTCAATTGCTTTTAGAATAACCCTCGTATATAATGGCGGAATAGCACGTCATGGTAAATTAATTTAACATTGAAAGTTCACCTGAAAGCCAGAAGCGATGATCTAGAAACGTAGTGGTGAAACAGTGACAGCGGCGCGAGCTAGCATTACCCATGCACTGTAGAGTGAAAGTACTTTGCGTGTACTGGGAGTGTTATAATTGTAACATCGGTAGGTACAGAAAAATAAGTAATACATATTAAAAAAAAGTCTAGATTTAAATAAATAGGTTATATAAAATTTGTTAAATTAAAATTTAAGATAGAAGATCAAAAGTAGTATGTGTTATAAAGGTATAAGTCTTACATTTTATATTTAGGTTAAAGGTTTATAAATGCTTTTGTTTGCTAAATTTTTATAAAGATTTGTTGGAGAGAGATGTAACATCTGTAGGTAGATGATAAGAATTATTGTAAGGTTGAGGGTAAATGTACTTTACAAGGAAATAAACCAGTCTGTCGTAACCGCTGTCTTTTATTGACGTCCCAATAATAATACTTAGGTTTGTTGCTAATCAGAAATCTTATTATAATTGTAAGGAATACGTTGATGATGAAAATCTTAGGTTGTAACATTTATCGTTAAACGAAACTTTGTAAACAATAATTGATTGTATTAAAATTTTGACAGGAGCAACTACTCGGTTTTTTACTTCGGAACCGGCGGTAAATAAAAAATATTAATTATAAAATGACGTTTTAAAAGCATCTACAGAAGTCTATTTCGAAAATAACCATTTTGACATTGACTATGAAAAATCGTCATTTTGCGTATTTTGCATGTGTAATGAGTGAGTGGGGTTTCAGACTCAGATCACAAGGCAGGTACTTAAAGCTGAATTATATAATTTTAGCCCCAATTATGGAGAAATACGATGTAGGATTGATATCACTACTCAGGCTTAAAGTTTAAAATAAAATAGAGACAGCTATGGGCGATGAACATGAACCCCGGCGCCAGACATGTGTTCAAATATGTCATCAAATAATTGTTCACATATCAAACACGCACTGCTGTGACATGTTTGAACACATGAGCGCCGGGGTAAGCATAGTTTTCAAAGAAGTGATCACGTCTGTGAGCACATGTCTGGCGTCTGCAAAACTTAAGAAACATTGACTAGTATTGAAATTTAGAGGGAATTTTTAACGGTAGTCTATGCCTCACAATACTGATTTTCAATATATCTCGATTGAAAAACTCCATAGAAGGTCGCCTTACACGTTCTTATCTACAGTAAATAGAATTTGTTATGTATATATAATGTACGCTACCGCGCACGCGAGCGTCATAAGCGAATTAATTATTATCAATTTACCGTATTAAGCAAGCGTTCTCCAAAAGTGAAATTCCTCATTGTTAAATATAGAATCGGCCGAAGTGACCATATAATATAAGTGTTATATAACAGTGATAATAATAAACTGTGTGTATTTCGTATGTGATTGTGGCCGTGAGAATCTACAACACATCTGAAATTACTCACGTGTTTTAATATAGATTACGAAATTCTTACTTAATTTTTTTACGAATAATTCATAGCTTAATTTTTCAGTGAATTCATATAAATAGTATACTTTTTTATATTAATTATTGCATTAGTATTTATACAAATGACCTCTTCTTAATTAGACTAAATTCAAATACCGCAGATTCCATTAATATTTCATGTGTTGGTTTTTAACTCTTAATGCTTTAATGATTGTAACTGATTGACGACCCGATTGGCGCAGTGGATGTGGCAGTGGTGTGTGGTGGGTTCGATCCCCACGAGTAGAAAATTATGATATAGCTTTTTGTCGTAACCAAGCCACCGTTGCTAAGTAATGTTCTGTCAACAATCTTTCATAACCAAGGGATCTCAAAATTAGCGCGCTAGTAACATATCTATAGTTATATAATATCATTGGTGGGTGACCATTTGCAAGACTGTGAAGGTGAATGTTAGATGTATTTGTAAGTATGTGTGGGTGACCATTTGCAAGACTGTGAGGGTGAATGTTAGATGTATTTGTAAGTATTCCCTGTATTCCCATCCCATTCCTCTCCCGCCCTGTTCTAGTCCTCTCCCAACTTCCTATCATTAATCCTCTCCTTATCCCCTCCCTTTCCTTTAAGCCGGCAAGGCATCTGCGACATTTCATGTTGTGGACGTTCATGGGCTGCGGTCGGTCATTTATCAGGTGAACCGCATGCTCCGCTTTCCTGCTATCACAAAAAAAAGGTATGTGTGGGTGTCCAGTTGCAAGACTGTGAGGGTGAACGTAAGATGTATTTGTGAGTATGTGTGGGTGACCATTTGCAAGTCTGTGAGTGTGAATGTAAGATGTATTTGTTGTAATGGAAGGATTAAAAGAGACGTGTGCACTGTTTAAAGACTGCTTTATTACTATTTAAATACAATATGCTTAAAATCTAAACTAAGCTAAATCTAGATAAGGGTGTCTACACACTATATTGTATGTGTGGGTGACCATTTGCAAGTCTGTGAGTGTGAATGTAAGACGTATTTGTGAGTGTGTGTGTGCACAGCCAACGGTGCGTGTCGAACTCACTTTCTTCAAGATGGATGGATTAGGTTTCCGCGGTGAGATTAACACGAATGCGAATCGTAACGATTCCAATTATGCAACTGTTATTGTAAATCTGGAGGGTCGTTGTACTGGCTGGAGCGTGTATGTCGTTGTTATTTGTTAATCAATAAGTCTTTAGATTCTTTAGCTTTAATATAAATTGTGATTTTAAATCTGGAAGATTATATCTTAGTGTAGGTCTGCGGGTCTCATTCAATTATGCAAAATCTAAATCGAATTTGTTTTGTATTGTGAATTTAATGTGAATTATATGAATAAATTGTAAATAAGTTGAAATAAATAAAATAAAAAATAAGGAACTTGAAGAAAAATAAAATGAGCTTGAAACAAAGAATATTTAAAATGTTCCCAATTGAAAAATATAGCTTTTATTACTCCTTTAATCGTGCTAGTATTATAAATGCGAAAGTTTGTATGGATGTATGTATGTATGTATGTATGTATGTATGTATGTATGTTTGTTACTCTTTCACCCAAAAACTACTGAACCGAATATGATGTTACTTTAAAAGTAAGAGTTCTGAATAACATATAGACTACTTTTAATCCGGAGTTGCCACCGGATCAGAAGTTACGAGGGTGACACCGCGGTTCGCGGATTCTTCTTAACCATCTTAATATCGATCCTTTTCTTATACAAAAATGGGACGGATGGTGGTAAAAATGATTATTATGAATGAATGAATGAATACACTTTATTGCGTACAAACAACCAAATACAACACATTAATATAAGAACAATGGACAACACAAAAGGCGACTTTATTGCTAACTAGCAATTTCTTCCAAGCAAGAAAGGATAGGTACTGAACACATTTAAAACATATATAATAATAATAGGGAGAGAAAGGAAAACAAAAAATAAAACACTAAACAAATAGCAATTATTATGTGCGGAGGTGATCAGAAAAAAGATCAAGTGCTAATTTTTTAGCATAACAAAAAAAAATCTATAATTAAGTTCTTCAACTAAATCTATTTCCATTCGTGAGAAAGTTGTATGCAAATAGATGGAATAGTGGCTATTCTTGTCGTGACTGCATTCTGCAAGTCGATCAGTCCGTCCGTGCATCAACGCTGACCGGTTATGCTAATGCGTAAAATTGTTAATTAATTTACATAGTTGCTATCGCGGTAGGCTGTCCTGGTTTTGTTTACGTTAAGTATACGTTTTATAACTGTATCGATATATGTAACGTGATGATATCTTTTTATTGAACAATAAAAAGTCTTAATAATAAGTAATAACGATGTAGGGCAGTGATTCCCAAAGTGGTCTATATCGACCCCTAGGGGTTTATGACAAAAAAAATAACATGTTTAAACTTCACTAAAGTTCGACGACCCCTAGGGGCTATGATAAAAAAAATTAAAATGTGTTATTTAACTTCATTACAGTTAGAAATTAAGAGGAAAATCAATATCAGGTAAATAGGGGGTCTACTCAACACGGAAAAACGTTAGCGTCACTCGCGTCTTCGGAACACTCCAACTGCCTTTTATCCTCTAATCTGTGACCTATATATACATATAAATATACAGGTATGGAGAGCGTAAACTGTTAAACAAAAAGCTATTTGCAAAGGGAAATAAATCAAGTTCGATAGTATACCTGACCTCACCAGACGTAAATAAACTACCGTTAAACAGCAAAGTATACAATCAATCATCGGAAGTCTGGTCTTCTATTGAATGACGGGCTGTTTGCATGAAATATATGGCATAATGAAAATGTACCAGCTTTTTGCGTCTTGCGCCTTAGATTGGTAGCATCATAAGATGGTGATAAAAGATGGGGTTTAGATAATGTTACCCATTCATTACTTGCATTTTGATATAAATTAGAAAGGAAGAAAATTAGTCAGTCATCGATGTCCAGGGTCGCTGTAAAGTATTCGAAACATCGGGTTTATAATAATAAAATTAGTGCTAGACGTAAATAAAGTTCCGTTAAACGGTAACTCTGTTAAAGTATACATTCAATCATCAAACACATCGCTTTGCAGAACGTCTTCCTGCTAATGCGTTACGTAGACGATATAAACAGAATATTTGATTGGTTTCGCAGAGTTCGACTATGCAGAAATGAATATGTAATTTTTGAAAATTAATACAAGGAATATACATATATTCATCCTATGTTTAAGTTATATGTTTAAGTTCATTATATGTTTAAGTATGTCTATCAGTTGGCTAGTTCCCATAGTACAAGCTTTGCTTAGTTTGGGACTAGATAGCGTTGTGTTAAATGTCCAAGAATACATTTATTTATCCACGAAAACGCGCCCCACTATTCTTCAAAATCTTTGACAGTATATATGTGCTAGCTTTCGCTTGTGTGAAGTTTTATGGGTACGCACTCATTACCCATGTGTGCACACGCACACTAAAATGAATAGACTAATCAGGACAAAGTATTGCGATGATACTCCAAAATTCAAAAATTGATGGCGCGCGTCGTCGTGAATGGCACTATCTGTACAGTATGTATAAAATAATTCCTTAATTAGTTCATTATTTCAATATATTTTTGTTATTACTGAAATTTCATTTATAGTAATTTCAAACCTATCAGACAAATAAACCTATACCTATTATAAGACAGACATCTAACAATTTTCAAAGTCACATAAATCACTCGTAGACGTAAACAAACTGTACTAGCTAACTCTAGTAAAGTATACAGTCAATCATCGGAAGCCTCGCCTTGCGGAATGTCTGTCTATTTGCAGCTAATTGTCGGCGGTAGCGAAATTGATTGGGCTTTACGCACTGGATGGGTAGGGTTACCGGTCTTTAGATAACGGGTTGAAAAACCCAGAATTTTTTCCTGTTCGTTAAGTAAATTATGATTTATTCTTTTTTTTCCAAGTTGTTTCTTTCACAATTTAAATAATGTTTCAATGGGTAAGATGTTGATAGCAAATAAATTTAATTGGTTCCGTTTAAAGAGAATTTATTGATTTGGGAAAATGCACAAGAACGAGGCAAATTAATATGACGACCCGATTGACGTAGTGGATACAGCAATGGTCTATTGCGCCGGAGGGTGGGGGTTCGATCCCCACGAGTAGAAAATTATGATGTGATGAACATTGTAATTTTATACTGAGTGTTAATTTATCTATAGTATGTATGTATTTACAAAAAATATCTATCAGTCATCTAGTTTCCATAGTACAAGCCTTGCTTAGTTTGGGACTAGATGGCGTTGTGTTAATGTCCAGGAATATTAATTTATAACTAGCTTTCCGCCCGCGGCTTCGCTCGCGTGGACCCGGCAATTCGAATTTTTCTCGCCGTAAAAACCATGTTTGAATTTCAACGAACATTTAAAAAAAGAATTGTCCAAATTGGTCCAGTCGTTGTTGAATTATGCGCTTACCAACACATTTTTCGATTCTTTTATATAAAGATTTGAATGGAAGTTCGTCTTTACAAAGTCACAATAAATGATTGTGAAATGTTAATATCATCTGGTAACCCTAAGCGCAACAGATGGTAGTATCAAGTGTTTGCGAGCCGTAGACGTACGCACACCAGATGGCCTGGTGGAATGTCGGCAGTATTTTATCAGTTTGTACCGAATTTGTTATCTAAATAGAATTTAGCAAGTGGCTGGAGAATTAGGTCTTCGGGGAATGTATTAAAACTTAATTAACTCGTAGTAGAGAAGAGTGAGAGAGACGTGATGGTCAAATCTTAGCTTTAATTCGAATTTCGGCCTGGTCAGCCAATCATCACAGAGGCCAGGCAACTGTTCAGGGGATATTATAGCAAGAACAGGTGCACTCTCTATTCATTTATACCATGATCCGATGGGATGGCAGACCGATACGACCAGAGAGAGATCATTCATAGGACCGACGGCTTTACGTGCTCTCCGAGGCACGGGGGTGTTTCAACACCGCCAACTTCCAGACTCAGAGCTGTTATTAAGATTTATTTGTCAGAAAAATCCCTAAGGCATTTTATTTTGGCCCCAGGATTCGAACCCGAGACCCGTCCTTGTAGTCAAAGATGCAACCACTTTTTTTTTTTTTTTACGAGGGGAAATGCCTTCGCATACCCGGCCGTCTGGGGAAACGACCGGGTTATGTCGGACTTGCACCGACTAAAACCCCTCGATGTTTCTTCACACACCTTGTGGGGGGCTCACGGGCACGCCGTAGCATTCTTCCGCGAACCCCCCGGTGTCGGCCGCTTTTCGCGGCCCCTCCGCGAGAGCAGGATGGAAGGAGCTGTGTCCATCCTGCGCTCCTCCTCGTCGTGGTCTTCCCGGAACATATGGGAGACCACAACCGCCGCAGAGGCCCTATTTGTTGGAGCGGTGTGAATCCCCATTCACGCCGCCCCAGGGCCCCCACTAGGGCTGGAGTTGTTGGGCATACGCCCTCCTTCTCCGCCCTCGCCTCCGCCTGCGGATAGGATCCGAGAGAAGGTCATCCTCCCGAATCCTCTCCGCAGCCTCCTTCTGCGACATCACGTCCTCGCAGAAGGAGAGTACCGCGGTCCACGACCTCTCGTCACCGACCATGGCTTTCACCACGGCCGGCAAGGAGAGGTCGTTTCCCACCACCGCGACCAGCGACGCCCGCTGCGCTGTCCAGGCCGGACACGCCACCAGCGTGTGCTCTGTCGTGTCCTCACTGCAGGGGCAGTGATGACACGCCACCGTGGGAAAGATGCAACCACTAGCCCAACGAGGCAGTAGAGACCATCGAAAATATAAACTAGAATTAAAGTGATTTAGAAATTATTGCCCCAAGCGTCTCATAAAGTAGTAAAAACAATTCTATCTCACAAGATCACCTAAACTAGTAACATAGTGTGTGTTCTGTGAAGCTACGGATAGTTTGTGATGTGAAGATGTACGCATACCAGATGGCCTCTCTGTCCGCCATTTTTGTGGATGTGTTTTGAGTTTTCTGCGGAATTTGTAATCAGATGGAGCAGTTTGAACATTCCTTTGTGGTGAACATCTTGTACAAATTTGTACTGAGACTAGCTGAGTTTCTGAGCGTGGTCTCATTCGCGTATATCTCCAGTTTCCGTAAAATTTTCGGCATAAAAACTAACAAAAAAAGTTTCAAAGTCTCTGTATAAAATTTCATCAAAATTAGTTCAGTAGTTTCGGTGCTTATTTAATTGAAACAAACAAATAATCAACTCTTTAATCTTAATATTTTAGTATAGATAAATATGTTAAGGATTAAAGCAAAAAAATAAAGTATTGCTTGAAAATATTATCCAACGAGCTTATTTAAACATTCAAGTAACCCCATATTTCACTATGTTGGAAACAGTTATTTGCTAAAATTAATACAAGCGAATACGAACACTACAACTTCAAAGCCCCCTCTACACATCGGCAGACGTATAACAACATCATCTGTCGATGGATGGCGAATGCGAATTCAAAAAAAAAATCAAAAATATTTATTACGGCACACAATTGTTAACTTATTACTATGACACAACGAACGCCTCCACAAGGTTGCATTGATGCATCATCGTAAATTAGCTACTACGCCTGTCTACGGACAGATATTACCCCAACATCGGCAAATCACGTCTCCGTATTTGTCTGCCGATGTATAGAAGGGGCTTTAGATCAAATGAACACACTAAGATAGTAATTGGTCGACGTACCATCAGGTGATCCGTCGCGCCACCGCTACTAGACTTTTATCCGAGCTTCCGCGTATTTGTCTGCCGATGTGTAGAAGGGGCTTTAGATCAAATGTACACACTAAAATAGTAATTGGTCAACGTACCATCAGGTGATCCGTCGCGCCACCGCTACTCGACTTTTTAACTGAGCCTCCGCGTATTTGTCTGCCGATGTGTAGAGAGGGTTTAGATCAAATGTACAGACTAAAATAGTAATTGGTCGACGTACCATCAGGTGATCCGTCGCGCCACCGCTACTCGACTTTTATCCGAGCTTGATTTGCGGTCACTTTCGCTTTTTTTGTGTTGGCCTCTTATATGGAGTAATGGCTCTTTTGTTTGTGTTTAAATGTGCTTTTAGTGTAGTGTGGGAAGGTTTGGTTAAGGTTTTTATATGACTTATTGGGTGTGTATGTATTAGTATGTAGGTTACTCAAAAATAAAAAGTATGGGATGAGAAAATATGCTAATTATGATATTAAATTATTTATTATGTAATTTGATTATGAATTTAATTTTACTTTTAAAATAGAATGCATTATGTCTATCAGATGTCTATTTTTTTTAGTACATTGAATCCTTACTATCCTTACTAATATTATAAATGCGAAAGTATGTCTCTTCCTCACGCCTAAACTACTGAACCGATTTGGGTGAAATTGTGTACCAATGTAGTTTGAAACCAGAGAAAAGACATAGGATAGCTTTTATCCTGGAAATCCATATATACAATTAGCACTCGCATATAATCCCGTAGGATTATAGTATATATAGGATTATATGCGAGTGCTAATTGTATATATTAATTTCCTTATACACTTCTATTTATATATTTTTTAATTTATTTATTGGTTGCCAAAGAAGTTTTTACATAATATATTTAAATATTTAAACGTAATTCCGTGAAAACTACACATTATTAAAAATATGACATTCCCTGAGCGAATGTAAAATTATTAGAATTTACATGCCCTGAGGGAACTGAACATGAAATATGAATGTTTTAATTATATTTCGTGCGGTCGATGCGTGGGGCGTGTTGGTAATAACAAGGTTTTCTCGCAAAAACGGAAGGTCGTAAAAACTCGAATAATCTGTTTGTCTGTTTTCCCTTTAACAACAAAAACTTGAAGGTTGACAGCCCACATTTAACTTATCGATAACTTATTGCTTTAAGTAAGTTTGACAGGAGTTTTAATGTATTTCTTATCGTTCACTTAAAATATGCGATGATAAGGGGTTTAGTAATTTTGAGTTGTGGGTCTTATGGTTTTATAATATTAACTAGCTGTGCCTTGCGGTTTCGTCTGCGTTTTCTCCGTTCCCGTGGGATCAAAATCCTTTCTTAGCGGATGCCTACGTCATAACATCTACCTGCATGCTAAGTTTCAGCTCGATCCGTCCAGCGGTTTGGGCTGTGCGTTGATGTCACTATGTCAGTCAATCAGTCACCTTCGAGCTTTAAATATATTTCCAGTTATATATAAATATATAGTTAAATTCATCCACGAAGACGCGCCTATGTAGGGAGAACTATTGTTATGTACGGTATTTTTGTGAGAAAACCGTATTTTTATGCGTTGATGAATGAATCGTCAGAGGTGAACGACTCGACGTAACGTTATCCGGCCGGATGTTCACGAAATTCTGCCCTTTTTGGAAACAATGGGCCTGATAACAAAAATTATGGGCTTCCTGGGTGCATATGTTGATCTTTGCAGCTGGAGTATGCAGGTCAGTTACGTGATATAAGCTTGAATGCCCATGGGTAGTCATGTTCACTTGACGAAGTATTAAAAGAAAATGAAAGAAAAAGCATTTATTCCAGAAACTACTAATTATAAAATTATTACACTAAACTATTAAGCTATTTATTCTAAGAACAATTAAAATTAAAATAGGAACTAAAAACTTAGACAATGAGGTAATACAAGTGTACGGCAGTACATTTAGTACGATACTTTTACTAAGCATTTGACCACGATTCCGCCTTACGGCCGTTTTCAATATTCTATCTATCCCTTGTTTTGTTTACTAAAGTCAGACAAATCTATCTATTTGCACTTACTTTGATTTTAATATGCTGTCGACGGATAGCCTTGGTAATGACTTTTGACAATCAAATGTCATTTAATCTGAGATTACAATGTATCCATAAACTTTGATACATTATTGAAAACTGCCTTATTCATACGGCCTCTATAAACGATACAGTTCTGAAAACATCGACTTCAGAAGAGATTTCCTCTACGCAGCTGTTCTCAGTGACTCTTTCAAAGTGCTTCTATAAATTTTAAATTTATATGAATAAAACTATTTCTACTTCTTAAACTGTATTAGGAGAGACTTCATAAAGTTACAAAATAAATAATGTTTCCCAAGCTGTCAAAACTATATTAAAATGTATGTTTTAAAACACGCACCATTTCCGATAAAACGCTTGATTTATGATAGACGAAGAGCAGTGGATTAGAGATCAAAGCTTGACTAATGATCTTAGGGACGCGGGTTCGTGAAAGAACATCCGTTGATGTTTTTTAACAGATATATTTTTGGGTGTAATAACATGAGTAAAATATAGTTGGCATTTTAAGTATTTGTATTCTATTTGGACAGGATATGGTTATGAGACTATATACTAGCTGATCCGCGCGGCTTCGCTCCCGTAGAATAATGTTATATATAGCCTGTGTTACTCGTGGATAATGTAGCTTTAGAACTTTTATAATCGATCCAGTAGTTTGATAGTGTTATGTCCTATAGTTGTAGGTGAGCATTAAATAAAAGATTCAAATATCAGTAAGTAGGCACACAGCTCAACGGATACGTCTGCACGCCACAGATGACAGGATTGAAGTGTCAGAAGTGACACTAGCGCCCCACTGGTCTGTGTGCTAACATTTATTATATATCGTGAACACCACATCCCTTCCTTTTTATAAATTTTAAATTTAATATAAATCTTATTAAATATACTTAATCTAATTTTACAACCGATTCGGAAAGATGATTCTAACGAGAAGAACCGGCAAGAAACTCGCGTAGAACTTGCTCTTTTCAAAACAGATTTTTAGTACAATATTCTATTCACAACGATACTTTAAACATACAAATTTACAAATGGATTGTGATTAATGAACAATTGCAATAAATATCTTTACTACTGTATTTATAATTTTTTACATACAATTCTGTTTAATATCCTTCTCTTATTTATTTTCCTTTTTTTTTTATTTGTAATTGTTTTCGAAATTATTTAATATTCGCAGCTTGTCCCGAACTTGTCTCCCGAAGATCATATCTACTCTGTGGAAATATGAGTAATTTATTATACATCGACCTTAAACATTTCGTTATACTCGGACATTGTAATCTTTAAGAGATATTTTGTACTCATTACCAAACGGAGATTGTGTTGCATAGGGTAATATCTTTACATCGCAAAAGCTTTAAACTATGTAAAAAAAAATTGTTTTACCATTTTCAGCTGTTATTCTTTTATCTATTCGATTTTGAATACGAGAAATTTCTTTAAAGAATTGGACTTCAGCTAAATATAAATTTAGTGGTTTTTATCATAGCGTCAATACAAATTGGCAATGCACCCAAAACTCGCTATATACCCAGGATGCTGAAGGTAGTTCACGTCGCCTTATTGAGGAGTGGTTGGGCCAAAACCTTACTTACTCCTTCTAGTTGTATATTCGGCATATTTGTTATTTTATCAGCAAACCTTTTGTGCGTAGGCTAGCTATCATATTGACAATGCCTGCGTGGTCTCTGTGCAGCTAGAACTCGATCCCTGAATTTAGAACGAATTTTAGTTCATTTTATGTAAAACATCTTGACTAAATACATTGAATTGTCATTATTTTATGTTTCAACAATTTATTTTAAATAGTGCTTTGGGTACCGCGTACTATACAATTTGTTAATTGGCCATTGGCGTTCCTAGGAGGTAATATTTATACATTAATCTTTGTTTGATTAATTTGTTTTAAAATACTATAAAAGAGAAGCTTTTGGGCGCTATACCCAAGACAAAATTCGTCCGCAAACTTTTGAGCGTACACAAAATATTCTTGCCACTAATTTATGTTCTAAAACAGCCTCGAAAATATAACTATCTACTTCGAACAGTTCAATACCCCACGCCTATACCAAATTCTCAAATAAATACGTTAAAATATAATAATGAGTTACAAATTTGTATCTCGAAAGTGATTACTACAGGTCTTAACATTAAATTCTATTATTACGGTCCCAGACCTGCGATTCTTCAAGTACGATCGATAGATCTTTAGTATTTGTTTTTTTTTTTAATTTGCTAAGAACCAACAAATATTCATGTTTCCAAAATAAATGGTGTCAGTATTCTTTCAACCTTTTGGATTACAATTGATAAAAAGGTTCACATAGGATCGAA
>LQNK01001270.1:420472-449011 GCA_001586405.1 Phoebis sennae
AATGTAAAAAAAAAATGATGTCCACGATGATGATGATGTTTTATTTTTATTTTTTTTTATGTTATAGCAGGCAAGCGGGGCATGCGGTTCACCTGATGTGACTGACCGCATCCCATGAACATTGATTGAACTATTTCCAGTGATATAAAAAAATTTGGAGCAAATGTCCGTAGTTAAACACGGTTCCATATCCGTGAGCGGAATGCGGTTCCGTTAGCGTGACGGTTCGGCTTCCGCAGTGGGCCAGAGCTGTTGATGAAGGTCAAGGGTTCGTGACAAATATTTGAATGAGTATACATATCACATGACATATTTTGACATGGCGAAGACTAAAATTAATCCTACTACTATTATAAAGGCGAAAGTTTGTAAGTATGGATGTATGGATGTTTGTTACTCTTTCACGCAAAAACTACTGAACCGATTGTGATGAAACTTGGTAAACATATAGATAAGGGTTCAGAATAACATATAGGCTACTTTTAATCCCGGAGTTGCCATTTAATCAGAAGTTACGCGGGTGAAACCGCGGGGTACATCTAGTTTAATATAAATTTTGACACACCCTATAATCCATCCTTCTTAGGCTAGAAGAATTAACTATAAGAACTTGTCTCGAAATATCTCTGGCTTCAGTGACATAGGTCCTACATGGTCCTACATGCAGGGTGAACCTTTATCTACTGCTAGCTGATAAGTGCAGTAGCTTTCGTATAGGTAGTAGATAGGTAGAGCTCAGCTCCCGTAGCATAATTTTATGTAGCCTATGTTACTCTTAGATAATGTAGCTTTCGAATGGTGAAAGAATTTTTAAAATCGCTCCAGTAGTTTTTGAGCCTATTCATTATAAACAAACAAAGTTTTCCTCTTTACAATATTACTGTAGACATGCGACAGCGTATCAGTTCGCGTTGAAAGAAGAGGTTTTTTTTTAATTAGAATTAAATATAGCTCAAAGCTTTGACTTTGACTTTTGACTTTGAAAAGCTAAGCTTAAAAACAAAGTTTACAATCAACATGAAGAGATAATTGCTCAAAGTCAAGTGCTTAAATCTTGGAGTAATTACGACGCCAGTCACGTCGCAGGTGCGTGCCTCGTGTCAACTCCAGTTGTGTACCTTTATTATACAACGGAATATGGGCTATGGGGACAGCGGTGTGGGACAGATAACATTTGGTGCGGGAAGTGGATTGTTTGATACGTTGATATAAAGAGGACTATAAACAGGAAGACTTTGTTTGTTTGGTTGTAATGAATAGGCTCAAAAACTACTGGACTGGTTTATAATAAATAGTTCACCATTCGAAAGCTACATTATCCACGAGTAACATAGGCTATATATATAGCCTGTATATACATATATATACATAGTTCTGAAGAAGCTCAAAAACGTACGTGCCTCGTGTCGACTCCATTTGTATACCTTTATTATACAACAGAATATGGGATATGGGACAGTGGTGTGGGACAGGTAACATTTGGAGAGGGAAGTGGATTGGTATAGGTTTTCTACACTAATACACTGTTACCCGTGACAACCAGTGACGCTCGCTGCAAAGTGCTCGAAACGTCGGGTTCATAATATGGTAAAATAATGTATAATAAACCGCGTTTAAAATCCTTTTAAAAGTATTTTATTTAATATGGAAAATACTCGCGTTTAAACAAACACAAGAAAATACTATACATTAATATTATAAAGAGGAATACTTTGTTTCATTGTTTGGTTGTAATGAATAGGCTGAAATTACTGGACCGACTTTAAAATTATTTCACCAATTGATAGCTACATTATCCATGAGTAACATAGGCTAAATATATAACATCATGCTACGGGAGCGAAAACGCGCGGATCAGCTAGTATGAGATAGACATAGAGTCCGATTGCGATACATGATCTTTTTAAATTGTCAACTGAAAATCTAGTGTATGTATAGTTACACAGATACACTTGTTATACAACTGAATATTGGGGTACGGGGACAGTGCTTATAGGATACGGAAATGGAGAGTGTGCTACTAGTGAGTCATTAAGGATTCTAATAAAGATTATTGTTATCCAAATAGGACCGTATATACAGCTACTAAATTAACAAAATATACCCAGATATATGACACAACAAAACTAAGCTGAAACATTATAATCGAATCGTTTTCTACCCATGCGCAACCCTTTAAATACATAACTCAGGCAAATTAGGGTTTCACCTCGGTATGGGAGATAGACGGCTGTAAACTTGTAAAACCCTTTATTATGACAAGTAGGTATTAATAGTTATAATATTATATATATAATAATTTTAGTCGTAAAGTGTATACATACAAGTTTATAGCTGTCTATCTATCATTCCAAGATTCTTGCCGTTACTTCCATGAATTTTATGAAATTACTTTAATTCTGATATATCTATATATAAAAAACTGAATGTAGAAATATAATTTTGCTTGTGCTATGTATTAGAATATTATAATAATAAACATTAAATGTCGTTTCTCTTTCAACAGATGTATATAAAAGAAAGTCGTGTTAGTTACTCCACTTATAACTCAAGAACTGCTGAACCGATTTAGCTGAAAATTCGTAGGCAGAAGGCTTAAGACCAGGAATGATGTAGGATACTTTTAATCCCGGAAATCCCACGGGATCAGGCTATATACGCGGGCGAAACCGCGGGGCACAGCTAGTTAGGTATATATTCAACGTTTTAATCCAACACGCGTGCTCACGTGTATAACACTCGTTAAATAAACACAAAAAGTGTATTTTGCATATTAATGAATTATGTACATGAAATATTTAAGTACTATGCTTATATTTTATTTGCTTCGTTACAGGTAAGCGGCTTTACACTCATTCAAGGAAGGTTAATTAATGAGGTAAATATATTAATGAATGCCATAATATGCCTTATATATTTTCAATTTAACAAGATTTTGCACGGACTTTGTATAGATTTCAACAAAAATGAAATAAAAGTTATTTTCGAATTTTTAGAGCGATGAAGTCGGTTCTATTTTTTGGCAAAAATTTTTATTATTCACAAAGCATGAAGATAAAGGAAACAGACACAACAGAAAACAAAAGCAATACTTAAACATTTCCATTTCAACATGAAGCTCGTAAAGCTAATAATTAATCCAATTAAACCTAATGAATTTGATTCGGTTGTTTATCTAAGGTGTAATAACGAATTGATATAAATGCAATACGGGTCGCATTTCGCAACGAACTCGTGGACGTTAGAACTGGCACGGTTTGTAAACAAACAAATGCTATTAGTGTTCTGCTGTAGCGTTTAGGTTCGGTTATGATAACGACACGTGAAGAAATCTATACTTCAATATTATTATGAGGGTTGTCTGTTTACATGTTTCGAAACTACAGGACGCATTGAAAACAATCTTTGTGATTATAATAGACAGGTTCACGAGAAAAGCAGGGCGCAGCTAGGTTTACTTCCTTCCTTACTAATTTTATAAGTAACTCTGTCTCTCTGTCTTCTTCACGCCTAAACTACTGCACCGATTCGGGTGAGATTTTGTACAAAGATTGTTTGAAACCCGAGAAAAACATAGGAGAGTTTTTTATTTCGGAAATTCCACGGGAACAGGAGGTCAAGGCGTGTGAAACTACGGGGCACAGCATTTTGGTATATTTTATAGTGTATAAAAAATTTATTGTATTAAATTTACACAAAAAACTCAAAATTTTTATTGACTTATTTTATGGATCACTGTACCTTTGACCTCTGATCCTTCGTAACAATAAAAATGAAAACAACATAGCCTTTTTAACTTTAACACGCAATTAATTAAACGTTATTACTTATTAGCGAGATAAGCACGAGCTTTGATCTTGCGGGGGAGGGGGGGCAGGTCGTCGACCGGACGTCGAGACTTGAACGAAATCAATTCGCAGACGCCGTCACAAAACAAGTAAATAAGCCACACGAGATCTACCAGTGCTTTGTATATAGTTTACACTGAGGTTTTAATCTTTGTTTAATTTAAATTGATTTCAAGTTAAGTAAATATGGATTGTATATCGAGCTAGGAATAATTTTTGGCAGGTGTTGGATACTGTTTCGAGAGGTATTTTTGTTTGAGGGAAGCACAGCTAAATAAACGCCGAAGATTTAAAAAATATTGTTTTTATAAATAATAGATTTGAGGCAACATGCAATTTTTAAAGTGTTTTAGTTTAATGTTTAAAAAAATAGAAAATATATATGTCAGACGATTTAATCGGAGTTTTAACATTGCCAGGCGCGTAAAAATATTTGCACAAACATAAATAAGTATATAAAAATGTATTCGAGGTAACTTGCCATTTTAATATGATATTGTTTATAGCAAAAATATAGTTTTCTCAAAAGGACATGAAATTAATTGATGAACTACCGTATATATACAGATAGAAACTATTAGGGCTACTGGTGATAGAACTTTGATTGTTGAATAGATCCCGAATTTATTGCGAGCGAAGCCGCGGGTAGAATCTAGTAAAAACGATTCGAGTGTAAAGTCTAGACTCGAGAAACGAGCTAACCATCTACTCAAGAAACACCTGTTCATTTCGCAGATCGCCTAGATTACCAGCGTTTCTGTCTAGGTGTACTTCCCTTCGTAATCCAATAAAGGGTAACTCGTTTATAATTTAAAAAAATAGAAATAAAAATAAAAATACTTTTATTGCCATAATACAATTACAAAAAAACATAGAAAATTAAAAAATAATAGTAATAATAACAACAAATAATTATGGCAAAAGGCGATGACTCAGCATTCGTGTGCTTTGTCATAAGACAAAACAATACTGTTTTTCAGTCACCCCTGATGTATCGTATTTTTTTGAGCCGATCTAATTAAGTACAGTTTATTTTAATTAAATTAATGTTTTGACCGATTTCGCAAGTCTTCAAGAAATTTTTTATGTGAAGTTTTATATCCTCCTAATATTATATATGTTTGAATAATGAATGAATGAATAAATGCTTTACTTCGCACCAAAGCTTAAAGCTAACAACATGATGGAATGAATATGTTGGTTATGATTGCCACTATTATTGAACGAATTTTGATGAAATTTCATTTAAATAGATGCTAAGGGATTTGATGGTTGATGCGTAGAAGTATCTCTTATGTATAAAACAAAGACGGGTTTGTTACAACACTAATTATAACTCAAGATATGCTGCATCAATTCGGCAGAAAATTCATAGGGAGATAGCTTAGGACCAGGAGAAGGTATGTCCTATATACTGGACTATATATTTAATCCTGGAAATCCCACAGAAACGGGCTATACGAGAGTGAAAACGAGCACAGCTAGTTTACTATAAAGCATCATTAATACTCCTTCAACCATGGTCGTAGTGTAGTATCAAAATGGACGGTCTCTTGGGAACGCGGAAGCCCTGGTGCAACACCAACCTTGGGGGTCTTGGCACGTGTGTGATACGAGCTATCAATGGTAGTGCGTAGTGTGGAGTGTACTGACGTGCTGTTCGTTTTAATAGTGGATTATTTTTGGACCAATGTCGAAGTTAACGTGGTTTGTGGATAATTACTTACGATGGCTTGTGATGATGGCAAGTGTTTACATACACTACAGTACACTAACAAATTTATGATCGTATGATTGGGGTTGAAATGGAAAGGAATTTTTTAAATGGGTTTTCAGGGTCAAATCCAAAATTATTTGGAATATCAAAAGTTGAAAGTTTTTACAAAATTAACGGGTTTCATTCGTAGCTCGATTTTTTTAAAATCAATAATGCAATTTCAGCATTTTTTGATATTCAATATAGTTTAGGATTTGGCACTGAAAACACATTTCAAAAATTCATCCTGTATAAGTTGCAAGGTAATTTTTAAACGGCTACAAAATTGATGATAATTGTAAACGTGTAAATCAGAGCGAATTGCTCACCGCACGGGGGTCACAGCGTTTGACTTTGCCCGAATTTGCAGCGCCCACTCAGTGCTAATGGGTCGTCCTCACGAAAATACTCTGCACTTGTGTAGCTGGACAATGCATGCAATAATAGAGCAGATAGTAATAAACCATCGTGTCTTAGAGAAGAACATACATGCACGGGGTGTAGCGTAAAGAATGAAGAATATTATACCTATCGATACCTACCGGTACCTGCGGATAGAGGAACTTATGACGGTTCAGAAAAATATATTTTATGTTCAGTAAAAGTCCCTCGGTCTTCAAAATATTGCCCTTTGGAATCTATGAAACAGCCAAGTATGAAGTGAAAAACTTGGCTATTTCATTGCGATCACATGTATCGCGTTTATGGATTAAATAATTGTATAAAGAAATATAGTCATAAGTATGTTAATTGCTACTGCTGCTTAGTAATTCATTCCATGTAATTGCTGAATAATTTTACAAATATGTACTGAAATTCGTAGTGGCTAAACGCCGTGCTAATCATACGTTGTAAAATATTTTAGCAGTAGGTAATGACCAGCATACATGTTTTCACAATTAAAAATAGCTGATTACAGAGTGAACGTTTAGGTCATTGAATTACTCATTGCCTCTAAATTATTCTTTGCCAAATTCCTATTTCTACTATAACGATTTCGTCCAATATTTTTCGGATGAGTATCCTTATGTATTGATTCATCTGTTTATTTAAAGCGACTAAGATCTCAAACTTGTCCTAAGATTTCAAGCTTGTCCCTATATTTATATTGGACTATACTAGCTGTGCACTACGGTTTCACCCGCGTATATCTAAAGTCCCGTTTCCGGGATATAATATATTCTATGTCCTTCCTGCGGTTTCAAATAATCTCTGTACAAAATTTCATTCAAATAGGTTCAGTGGTTTAGGTGTGAAGAATAGACAGACATGCAGGCAGACTGTCGCATTCATAATATTAAGAAGGAAGTAAGGATTATTTGACCAAATTCCATAAAACACCTCGCTTATTGATTAATGCCGGAATCAACGCCATATTTTATCTACCGTCGACACAAGAGGAAGTTTCCTGTACCATTTACGTAATTTGTCCTAAATTGGCGTGCCGATAGACGCGCCAATAATTAAATAACATTCAGAATGTTCTCGCAAACGGTTCGTCCTTGTGGTGGATTAACGCCATAGTATAATATACATAGAAAGTCATAGTATAACAGAGACGAATCGTCTTTATTAACGAGCGGTTGTAAGCAATCAATCGGAACAAATTTTTGGTAGTTATGTTAACTGCCCGTTTATTATAAATAATTTATACTTACGCTTAGTGGGATATTATACTGTCTGTAAGTAAAACGACTCGTTTCATTTTTATAGGAACTAGGCATTAGACGCGAGTTCAACATTTATTGAGTGTTAATGTGGCGACCCAGTGTTCCGTGTTATGGAGTGGTATAAACTATAAACTGACGAGTCATGCGATTGATAAATATCTACGTAATAATGATGATTCTTTAGTTTTCTTAACACCGAACTAAACTTTTATTTGTTTGTAGATTCCGAATTTTAATATGATAAGATGAGAGAAATTCTTTCTTCTCGCAAAATCTTTGAACTTGAATAGTTTGTCCGTGTATTTGAACTTGCCAAATTTTAATTTGATAAAATCTGATGATAGTGGCGTGAAACTTGTGTAGGAAACCAAAGTAATTCAGGATTATATTTTAGAAAGTGTTATTGAAGAGCTTTAGGAATGATACGTCACACAATGATTACTCTCAAATTACGTATTGAGTGTAATTTATAATTTCGATATATATAAAACTCAAAAACAGTCGTCATCCTTGCGGTATTTACCAGGTTAGCACGCACTCTGGCACCTGCACCTACGTACAAGAATGCTCGGGAAACCCCGACGCACCGTGACGGCATCTCGACATGATCTCAAGCTTAGAGCATAAATAGGTACAGAGCGCGCTGTGCACTGACAAGCAACAGAATACGCTCTATGGACAGTTCGCACTAATCATTGTTCACTTAATGCAATAGAACTTAGTTATTTTTCTGTTTACTTGCTCAGTAAGAAAATTAAGAGTACCTCCTGTAATTATTGTGGGATCGAAGTCAAATTCAGAGTCAGATTCCGGTATCTGCGATTCATACATACATGCCCCCTCTATACCTTGTGATACTCTGAGACCTGAGTCCTCGCTACGTCACGACGCACCGGCTAATGGCATTAGCATTTAGCAGCTTGCAGCGAAACTGTAATGTTTATTTATAAACGCAGTGACGCCGCCACATCGTCAGGTTTATTTTTACCTTGTTCCTTCGTGGAATCGACGATTGTAATTAATTTCAAGACTGCTCGCGTCTTGCTAGTTGCTATGACGTCGATTCCATTTGCACAGTCCTTTATGTCATGGTTTTATTAATTTATCTGTTTACTTATAAGTGAAACAATATTTTAACTTAATTTTTGTTCACGACACATATATACTGGCAATTATACTGCATTATTTTTTATTAGGTCTTGCCTAGTTTGGTTGAGAATATTTTAGTTGTATTCATTTATAATATTAATGGACGTGTGGGATGTTAAACTAGTTTTTGTCTGTCTTGTTTGAACTGACCTGGTCTGAATTATACAGTTACCCTTTCGTACTCCAATACAAAACATGCATAAAAGTTTGCTATTCAACAATCGAGTTTAAAGTTCGGTTCACTTCTGTTAGAATACTTAACTAGTTCTTATCGGAGTTGAAGTGACCTACAAAGATTCTTTAGTTCATTTTGAAGTCGATTTAGATCGAAGAATAAAAAATAACAATTTAAATTTTCTACAGCAGCTTATAATTCACCTGAGATGAACTGGCCGTAAACACCTGTAACACCAGAAGGGATAAAGGGTCTATGCTAACCTTAAGAAAAATTTGGAAATCAAATATGGTAGACAAGAAAAGATCGATCAGAAATGTCTAAGGAACATCGGCTTCCAGCGTTGTTCTAGTCATAAGCCTCAGATGATATTCTACATACCTTTCACCGGTGGAATCGTAATTATTTCGGATAAGTGACGACACCGGCCCAGCCCGGCGGTCCGGTTTAACGGCCTTGTCGTGCACCGTTACGTCTGTCAGTTCGTAGTTGTCCGATTGTTTACGTGCACCATTTGCTCCGATGAATCTATGCGATTTTGACGGTTTAGCGCGGATAAAGAAGATTAGTTAAACCATTTATTGTAATTAAAGTGTATCCAAGAGCATCTATAAAAAAAACATTAGATCCTAATTTGTTTCTTCTGGATAGACAGAGAGAATGAGAAAAGTTATACTTAGGAAACATAAGAAGAAAATGGCAATCTATGTGGTGCCAGTAACAGTCCTCTGACGTTCTGATTTGTTGCTGATTAAGACCGCATGTACGCGGTTTTGGTATGTGAAAGAACCAAAAAAGGCAATGTTACCATCATATTATTACTACCGATATAACTTTATGACAGCGCTATAAGCAATTTATGATTAAATGAAAATCCCTTACTGAAATTACGGCCCGGGGAATAATTGCCATAGTAATTAGGACAAGTAATAAGGAAGCCCGCGCTCGCATTGCCCATAACTATTAAACTATTTGCGCGTATCTGCATCCGCGTATGCGTTCCTGGTACCTATGAATTCGTTTATAGGGAAACTGGGATTGGGAGCAGCTTCCTTATTCCTTCCTTTTCCTGCGATGAATGGTTTTCATTAACGATTAAATTCTCTTATTGAGAATTGTTGCAACATTTCGAGTGTTACAAAAACAAACAGCCCACAATTAACGCAGTATGTTTTCGATATAATTTATAAAGATTTTTGATTTTTGTCCTTATATTTTGAGCACTATACCTAACAAAGACCCTAATCTTTGGAATTATATTATGCCATTGCTAGATTCAATATTAGTATCTATGATCATGAGAGCTTCATGGTTTATGTTTATGTGATAGTTAGATCTCTCTTCAGTTCGTCGCATCCTCTAGGAATAATAACTTTGTTTATAACGCAAACATATTAATCCTCAACGTCAAGACCAAATGAAATCGCATCAAGAATGTTCTCAACGTCTACAGCTATCGATGACTCGTGTCAACTTCCGTATCTAGTTACAGCTAGCGCGTGGGACCGGTTCCCGCTCGGTGCACGTCCGCCTTCGTTATGGGCATGCGGTTCTTCCGGATGAGATGCGTCTGAGTACGGATAGAGAAAATTCTATTAACAGGGCAATCGTGAGGTAGGAAAGCTCTTCGGATGGAATAGTACTTCCTTTTGTGATGCTAATGCATAGAATTGTTCCGATGGAAGAGTAATTCTTGAGTTGTTACTAATTGGAAAAGATGTGTAAGAATTCGGTGATATTTAAATATGATTTCGTTCAATTCAGAAGTGTTCTTAATCCTGTTATCCTGAAGTGTACTTTTTTGTTCAATTTAGAAGTGTTCTTAACTGTCCTGTTATCCTGACGTGTATTTTTTCCAGCAGAACTATTTCTGGATTCACAAATCCAATTCAAGATGTTTCCGTCGAAATTTGTATGAATCTTGTTCCGATTTTGGATACTTTCCGATCGGATGCGCATTTGTGAATTAAGGGCTTGGTCTTGAGATGTCAAGAATAAGAGCAAATTTAGTAATATTAATATTATAATTAATGAGAACAAATTGTTAGTAACAATATGTACGTAAAAGAGTTTAAAATTTCGGTCTAAGATTATGAAATAACACAATAATATAAAGATTTGATTCTCCACTCAAAGAGCAATTACAACGTATTATTGCTTCCGTCGACAGATGGTACTTCGTGCTCCGAACGCTGCCGCTGCGTCACAGCGCAAAAACACTTGCTGATGAGTGTTGCCACTTTGCATTCGCGTCGTGTGAACGTCGACCTTCAGGTTCACGCGAACACGATCGCGATGGTTAATCACCGCACGTTTTTGGCGGACCTTCTGTTTGATTTTTTTAAACAAATTCAGAAGAAGTTATTTTTAAGTCAGTATAGTTGTGTAACAATGTTATTTAATTTAAGAATAAAAATGTTGCCTATTTCTAGATAATGTTTTATGGGTGATGTTGCTTCTTTTAATTAACGATTCAGAAATATATTTTATTGTTTGATGTTGTTTCTTGATTCTTAAGATAAGGCGGAAGGAAAAACCAAATATCTTGAATATTTTTGTTCAAGATCTATTAGGTTTTGCAAAATTAGGTATGCTATTTTTAAGGCTTAGTAAAAATTTACTAATTGATATTGACTTTTGCATGTATCCCGCATTCAACTTACAATATATTATATTAAATAGATTAAAATTAAAATGAAACTCACTAAATTTAAGTATAAAGTTTATTATTTTGGCAAAATTGTTTGCTTTATATCTACACCTGGATAAACATTGAGTAATGTTTTTCCAGTGTCTGGGTATTAACATGAAACGTTAAATATCTTTACAACAGATTACAAAGGATTGTTTTGATCACTTGTCTACCTAAGAAAGTCGTGATTTAGTCTCATTAAAAGAAGAGTTAACTTAAATTTAAACTAAAAAGAACTAACTAACGAAGAGTTTTGAAGTACAGATTAAAAGTAGTGAAAATATGAAGTAACTGCGGCAAACAATTCATCAAGAAGTTATTAAAAATGTTTTGTATTTGAGACCTTTTTATTATTTTCTTGGTTCTTACTAATACCGTTCTAAAGTCTTAGAACTTTATTAAAATACTAATTGTTCTCTGCGGTGTCACCCGCGTATATACCCCGTTCCTGTGAAATTTCTGAGATTAAAAATATCCTATATTATTCTCCCGGTCCTAAGCTATCTCCCTACGAAATTTCTGCCGAATTGGTCCAGCGGATATCGAGTTATTAGTGTTGTAAAAAACCCGTCTTTGTTTTAGATATTAACTAGCTTTCCGCCCTCGGCTTCGCTCGCGTGGACCCGGCAATTCGAATTTTTCTCGCCGTAAAAACCATGCTTGAACTTCAACGAACATTTAAAAAAAACAATTGTCCAAATTGGTCCAGTCGTTGTTGAGTTATGCGCTTACCAACACATTTTGCGATTCATTTTTATATATAAGAAGATATAAGATATATTTTTGAATGTCACTCAACTTCGCAATGTTGATGTGTAATTTCAATACAATAGTCGTGTATTGATTGCAAACAATAAGTTTTAGTGGGCAGACATACAGGCGGGTGTGAATCAGCCGGCCTACGTCAAGGGGGTCCCGCGAAGGCTGAGATGGTGTGGATAATTGGTGATGAGATAGTGGTGGGAGGTAAGGATGGCTGTGGGTATTGGAAATTGTATGACCTTGACGATGTGTAAGGAATCTGTGTATTGATGTTTTTGTTTAAACAACTTTTTCATACAAAACATAGAAAAAGTAAGGATAAGGTAGTAAAAACATTACAGGGCCGCCAGTAGCAATTATTTCTACATAGTTTTGTCATGGATGATGAGTGTTGGTATTGCTTACCAATTTTCAGGTTATGATTTATAAAAATTAATTCAGGTTAGGATTTATAAAAATTACAATTTCGAACTGTGTTTGCTAAGGTATAAAAAACTACGGTAGGCAACCTCTAGGAGTCTAGAATATAAATACCACTTGCCTTGAGAGTTCGCCCTTCCTCGCCTGTAAATGCATATCTCTAAGAGCGTTTCTATGTTCAATACACTAACTGCCTCTTTTTACTATGGTTAAAGTGCAAAAGAAATTTTTTAGCATCATTACGTCACTAGTTAAGCAAAAATAATTGCCAAAAAAATAAATAAAATCTTTATATTCCTCAAATTTAGTCTATATACAATCATTAAATATAAATATAAATAGTACACTTAAAATAATCTTTATAATTTATGTGAGGACAGGTGTCTGAAATGGGCGTACGCCTGTAGTACAGATCACCAGGCACTAACCCTGTACAACCGCGAAAGATTTGCTAGTATTGTTGTTCAGAGTCTAGAGACATACGAGAATGTAAGTTCCGATGACTAAGCGACCATCGCTCAATGTTCCGGTAAAGCGAGCCTCAATTTGATCAGCGTTGTTACGGCGGTAGATGCACGCGTGACGCAACCCGAGAAAGTGTATCTAGCGGGTGTCGCAATGCCTTCCGCTCGTCTGAGAGTGCATCTTGTGAAATGATTAAAGATCAGAGGTGATTAGTGTTAGGAGATTTAAGAGTTGTTTGCACTTGTTCAGTTAATGTTAATGTTTCGTGTTCATTGAATGTATATGGTTGTGTTATTTTGAGATTAATGTGCATTCGATTTGATAATTGGGAAATGATGAAAGATTTAGTGTGAGCAGATGGTTCTTGTGAATAACTCCTTGCTTTGTTATATTGATTCAGTATAGTATTTTACTTTTCTTAATTGTCACAAAGGAATCGTCCAAGTTTTCTCTGTAACAAAAGAAATCTTCAAATCTTCGACTTGCTTTTGCGAATCTAAGAGCAAGGTGCTTCCTAATAATTGTTTGTTCTAATAAGACTTTCTTTATTTTAAGAAACGTTTGGTCATGATGATATGTTGATTGATAAGAACAATAAATCACTCATACGTAGGTAACTATAGTTTACTTAATAATTATGTGTTTCTTATTTGTTTTAATTTTTAATGTATTCTTATTAATTTAAAAATGTATATATCCTCCACAACTAGAAACCTGTTAATTGTATTATGTAAAGGATCCCAAAATACTTTTGGGCTTGTTTGGGTCCTAATCCAATTTCTGTATTTATAATGATGATGATGATGATGATGATTCCCTGGCCGTAATCGGCTACAGTGACTGTTTGACAGACTCTAAACTATTTTTTTTTATATTTAAGATAGAAATGAATAAGTAAATAAATTGCATATGTTTAAACCATCTAATATATTGGCTATCCGGTTTCCCCTTTGGTTAAATCACGAGCATCCATACAAGCGTAGGGCCCGACATCTGCCGACACCCGACACCAGATACTGTGGCCTTGTACCGAATAACACAACCGCACGTCACGCCACCTATTTCTGCTCCTAATTGATGAACTGGTTAAGGTTATAAATAGGGTAATAACAATTATGTGTATGAAATTGTATTCCGGTTGGTAGTGAATTGATACATTTGGAGTTGTTTAGTTTCTCATATCTTTATTTATTTATACTGATATTATAAAGAGGAAAACTTTGATTGTTTGATTCTAATGAGTAGGCTCAAATACTATTGGACCGATTTTAAAAATTCTTTCAACGTTCGAAAGCTACATTATCCACGAGTAACATAGGCTATACATATAAAACTATGCTAGAATCAGGAGTAATGTGGTATGAGTCTATATAAATTACTAGTGTTAATTGTAATTAACATTGCCAATTTCCAGGGTGAAGATGGTCATTTTATTTGAGACGTTAATAACTTGATATTGTGTAGCATGCACTGGTTACGTATACTGGTAATAATATAGGAAAGTGTGTCAAAATTAAAAGCAACAATACTGAAACTGTTAATACAGAATTAAAAAGAGTTACTTACGTGGAAATAATGCTGTTCTTTTTTAGATTAAGCACTAGATATTGTTCAGTACGTACTAGTTAGGTCATGAATCTAATAATAAAAACAGTACGTGAAAACCAAATTACATGCAATAAAGAGTTACAAACGTGGTAGTAACATCTCAAAATAGAGGTGATAAAAGTCTTTGATATAAGAATGCGTAGGGCTTAACATTTCCGAAATCCGATATCCAGTGTGACCTTGCAATGATTAACAGCACACGTAACGCACCTATTTCTGCTTCTAATGGAGGGATTATACTAGAGACTGTGTAGAATGAACTGGTTACACTTGCGGATATAACTGGTAGAGGATTACAAGTGTGAAATTGTTTCCAGTTATGTATTACATGAAATAGATAACAAAAATATACTGAGGGTAACTGGTGGTTAGTTCCCAGTAGAATGAAATGGGAATGTGTAGCAACAAATTGCTTGTAGTTGCCCGACCATTTGTTACCTAGATAACGAAAGAAAAAACCACTAGTAAGGTGAGGGTAGACTGAGTATCCCTGTATCGAGGCTTTAAGCTAGGACCAAGCAGAATCTGGTGGCATTTTCACTCAGGTCTAATAAATAAGTAGGGACGTAATATGATATCATCCCGTTCTATAGAAAAATTTGTATGCAAGCTTCCGCTTGTGTGAAGTTTTGTAGGTACACACTCATTACCCATGTGTGCACACGCACACTACAATATATAGACTAATCAGGGGGCTTAGACAAGTGGCAGAAACGCTAATAGAATAGCTTAATAAATATATGGAACTGACATATCGTTACGCTAACGATATGTCAGTTCCATACATTTATTAAGCTATTCTATTAGCGTTTCTGCCACTTGTCTAAGCCCACAGGACAAAGTATTGCGATCATTGTAAAATAGTGGGGCGCGTCGTCGTGGACTGCACTATCTATAGTATTGCTAGAGATATTAAACTGATGTGCAAATAATTGTTGCCCATAATTATAGACAGCATATGCCAGTAACGATCACTCATCTGCTCGCTTACCTTCCTGACGTATAAAAAGAATGTTCACCAATTAATAGTCCATCACTCCAGCGTAACGGCTCAGCCGTAAGCGATAAATTATCGCATGATATATCGGCGCTGTGATTTATGAGGTTTATAGTGAGCTGGATAGTTCCTGGTAGTTCTGCAGATTGTCAGTCTAGGTCGATAGGATGTACAAATAAAGATTTCATGTTGGTGAAGGTTAAGATCGCTTCTGGTTTGCGCTGGGTTTAGAAGGATGAATCTTATGTATTACGTTACTTGAGGAATATTATGACGTTTGCTATTATGGTAAATGAATTAAATTTGGCTAAAGGAATACTTGAATTTGTATATGATTTTTGGAAGCAAAGATTTCTTTTTGGACTAACCGAAATAGAAATATGGGAATTAGAAGTTATTTCTCAAGTCTTTGCTAAAGAAATGTGAATGTACAACCACACATACACACAACACACATATAAACACATAGTGATTATAAAAATTATTGAAATTTAAAATTGTGTCTATTTGTTAAGTTATATTTTTCTTCTGATATTAATGTATTTTTGTTTATTAAATTATAAATTGTACCCACTCTTATGATCATTGGAAGGAACTTGCTACCCACAACAAGGGTATCCTAGAGTAGGAGCAAGAGACTGCAAGTATATGATGGAATATGTAATTTGTTTATTTATGTTTCGCAATATCAGCTGCTATAGTTAACTCAGAATCAGAAATAGAAATCAATGATGCGTAAACACAACAAAGCTTCAAAGATTCGGGGCGGTTAAAGCAGTTTGGAACTACCACGTGCGTCGTAAAATGAGGAATGGTGTCGCTCGGAGTGACGCAACCAGCTCAGCGAGATGAGGTTCAAATGAACAAATCGTTTGTTCACAGTACTGAAGTAGTAGTAGAAAATGTGAGGAGGAAAGATAGGGAAAGGATAAAATCTTCTTATATATAAAAATGAATCGCAAAATGTGTTGGTAAGCGCATAACTCAACAACGACTGGACCAATTTGGATAATTCTTGTTTTTTTAATGTTCGTTGCAGTTCAAGCATGGTTTTTACGGCGAGAAAAATTCGAATTGCCGGGTCCACGCAAGCGAAGCCGCGGGCGGAATAGCTTTCCACAAATAAATAAATATTTCTGAACATTTAACACAATGCCATCTAGTCCCAAACTAAGCAAAGCTAGTACTAAGCAAAATAGATTTCTGATAGACATACTTGAAAAAATGTTTTTTTGTAAATACATACATACCATAAATAAATTAACACCCAGACTGTAGAAAATTACAATGTTTAATACAAACTTAATAATTTTCTACTCGTGGGGATCGAACCCACGCCCTTCGGCGCAATAGACCATTGCTGCAACCACTTTACCAATTGGGTCAAAGTAAATAATGTGAGGAGAGAAAGATTGACCCTTACGAGAATTAATGAATATGAAATTTCGTTTCGTCGAAGTTTTAGTTCGTAGTACTAGTAGTGTAAAATGCTGTGAATTCAATAATTAAAAAATAATTATCATTTTTATTTAACAGCGATATGTACAAAAAATACCTTTAAACGATTAAATAAAGGATAACAGAATACCTCCATCGTTCCCATTCAACATACGAAACACGGTACAAAACTGCTTCACGATTTTCACAGAAAATCGGTTCTGAGTATGTGACGCCATTGATCCCGTATATATTACTTTTTAATGCGATCACGTGTGGATACAAGTTTCAGTAATTAAATGAATTATCTACGAACAATGGCGGGCGATGTAAACCGACGATTACAGCGGTTAGGCGGTGATTACGCGCACGTGGCTCGCGTGCTCACGGTCGCGGGTTCGAACACGTTTTCACTGGTGCTATTGATTTGTGCAGTTTTTAGTTTTGAAGGGCGTGAGGTTATTAAATCTGCGTTTTTTATGTTGGAGCAGGCATGCGGTTGGTTCACCTGATGTTGAGTGACTGGCCGCAGCCAATGAACTTCTATAACATCAAAGTGTCGCAGATGCCGTGCGTGAAGGGGAACGGATAAGGAGAGGATTAATGATTGGAAATTTGGAGAGGAACACAAAAAGATGGCAGAGGAATGGGATAGCAATACAGGGCTCCGGACTTATCCAACTGTATACATTCTATATCTAATTAATTTTAAGAGTAGGAACCGAACATTGATTGGACCAAGCTCGAACCGGTGTAATTACCACTCCTAGCAGGGGCTTGTTTCGTATTATGAGCGGGGGCCCGGAGGCCTGTATTCTCATCCCATTCCTCATCATCATGTTCTACCCTTCTCCCAATTTCCCATCATCCATCCTCTGCTTATATATTCTCCTTATCCCTTCAAGCCGTCAAGGCATATGCGACACTCTGATGTTGTAGATGTTCATGGGCTGCGGTCAGTCACTTTACATCAGGTGAACCGCATGCTGCGCTTGCCTGCTGTAACGTTAAAAAAACAAATTTCAAAATATATGTTTAAAACATTTAATAACTGAAACCTGTAACCTAAACTAATAATTTAATTTTTGATGACTATCAAAGATCTTATTCGCGGCTTACGCACCTTCATACCCTGCTCAGAACTAAAATGAATTTGAATATCCAAGTATACGAGAACCTTTTTGGTCTTTACTTCTGACCTGACCTAACAATTTACCCTATATTTTTTGTTTTTAATTTACCATTTTAATGTTATTTATAACAGTGATTCACGATTTACCCTTCGTGGTATGATTAAAAGCAACGTAAATGAGGTACGGCGCGTGGCACCTGACTCCTTGCAGGGGTGTCCGCCCGAGCGTGACCTGCTGATGTACAGGTTGCTAAGGGTTTATTATTGTTCTTTTGTGGCCTCACGTGACGTCACAATTCCTACATCGCGATGTTGAAATATTTACGTCGCTAAGCATATATATACCACTTCCAAACAACAATCCTCGGGGTCTAACGGCCGGCCAGTCCTGTGGTTCGGACTGGTCGAGGATCCTCCCTTTTCGTTGTAGGAATAATACCATCCTCCACACTTTCATTAAAGCAGATTATATGGAATCCTAGTTTCAATATTATCTGTCTAGTCTGGGAGGTCCGTAGCTACTAACGTCAGCCGGTCTAGGCAAGAATAGCAAGTCTAATTCCTCGCCATCAGATATGTTTGAAGCGTATAAAGAAATCATCTATGGTAAACTTACAAATACGTCAACGAAAATATTCATAAATTGTCGACTTTTAGAAAGTATAGGTAGACGACTGGACATGTGTAATCTCGTGCTATAATCGCGGACCTGATAACAAAAAATAATAGTACTTCGTCGTTGTTTTCATTAGCCAAATAAATTTGCCCAATGGAGGTAAAGATTGAGATTTTGTTCGGATTGCTATTCCTTGCCGTCGACGGCTCGTGTCTCCTTGCAAAGTGCCCAAGCGTGACCTTGAGGGTACAGGTAACTTAAAATTGAGTACTGGGCTTTACAACCTCAGATGTACTTTGGCCACAGTAATATAAAACAAAAAAACTGGGCGAAATCATCATTTTTGAAAAACTACAAAATCCTCAATATCTCAAAAACAGTGATATTTTCGTATGACCTATGTTGGTTTTTTTGATAGATTATTAGCTCAGCTATCATCCCCCGAGAAATGCTTCACTCATTACGGGACACCCTGTATATATAATGTGTTACCCTCGTACTACCGATGCAGGGCACCTCGTAACCCTGGGAATAAAGCATATGCCTAAGACATGGGGTGGCCAGTCATGCGCGACTATCTCCCACAATTATCAATGCAGGTGGACACGCGGCTGCATGCGTTACACGCACATTTATTTATATCATTATACACTCACATTGATATACAGGGTGTCCCGTAATGAGTGAAGCATCTCTTGGGGGATGATAGCTGAGCTAATAATCTATCAAAAAACCCAATATAGGTCATACGAAAATATCATTGTTTTTGAGATATTGAGGATTTTTTAGTTTTTTTGGGGTGTTCCAACACCGCCAACTTCCAAACTCAGGGCTGTTACTATGATTTCTTTGTCAGAGAAATCCTAATAACATTTTTTTTGGCCCCACCCGGGAATCGAACCCGGGACCCCTCGATCTGTAGTCAAAGATGCAACCACTAGACCAACGAGTCAGTTGTGTAAAACTGTGCATCTAAGAGGTTTTTTATATGCCGCGATTTCATCCGCGTATAACCCATTCCGGGATCAAAAGTATCCTACGTCTTTCTCCCAGTCCAAAGCTATCTCCCTACTATTTTCTGATGAGTTAGTCCAGCTGATCTAAGGTTTTAAAAACCCATATTTGTTTTATGTATGAACAGTAAATTACCAAGGTAAAATCTATACACCTTGGTAATATACTGTTCATCTGTTAAGACCAATAAAAATTGAATAACTCTATAATATTATAAATAATTCTTTAGTACTTCCTCGTATACAATTATTTATATTAGTATATTCAAATAAATCGATATCAGGTGACCGGAAGTTGCGGATTTGATACGGTCCTGCGATTACGGCTTCCGGAATCAGTACAAGTGCAAACTAATCTATACATATGAATATGAAATATAATTAGAAAATATGGCACGTGTGGACATAGTAATTATTTATTTATTTGTGAAAAAGACATAACAAAGTCGTTGCTCTTACCTATTTTCCATTTGACCCGATTGGCGCAGTGGATGTGACAATGGTCTATTGCGCCGGAGGGTGTGGGTTCGATCCCTACGAGTGGAAAATTATGATGTGATGAACATTGTAATTTTCTACTGTCTGGGTGTTTTTTTTTCTATAGTATGTACGAATTTACAAAAAAGTATGCTTAAGTATGTCTATCAGTTATCTAGTTTCCATAGTACCTAGAAGCTTTGCTTATTTCTTGGGACTTGTGTTGGTGTTGTGTTAGAATGTCCAGGGATATTTATTTAACAGTAGATTTCAAAAAAAATAAAAGTTATTTTTCTACTTTTTAATGTGTGGATGTCGGTTCTACTTTTTCGCTAGAAAGTTGATATAAAAGTTCTGATAGCTCAAAAAAAATCTATTTTAGATTCTCGAAAAAAAAAACTTTGTTATTAATAAAAATGTTACCATCGACATTAGTGACAGCCGTATTCTCGGCAAATGTCAAGCCACTTGACCCACACTGCACAATGAACTATAAGAATAAACGCTATCTTTTATTTACGGCATGTGGAATACGTGAGAGTGCCTGCTTATGCTCGTTCATGTTTATTTTTAAGATAAGGATCTAAAAGAAAGAAAGAAAAGAAAATAATTTAACCATAAACTCGTATTGTAAAAAATAGATAACACAAAATTTGTATATGTATATGTAAACAGAAAAATTTCTCACGATATTACACTAGATGCTCCGCGCGGCCTCGCTTATAAATGCGAAAGTAACTCTGTCTGTCTCTTCTTCACACCTTAACCACTGCACTGATTTGGATAAAATTTTGTACATCAATATAGTTTGGAACTCAAGAAAGGGCATACATACATGCAGGTAAAACCGTGGAACAAAGCAGTTCTGTCAGAAAAATCTCAATAACTTTTATTCGAACCCGAGACCCCTCGATCTGTAGTCAATGATGCAACCACAAAACCAAGGACTCAGGCTATGGATTACTATAGTATTCCCAGTGTATTAATTATACGTAACAACTGTAAATTCCCCTGAGCCCTTAAGAATTTAGTTTTCCTGTAACCCTAATAAATTGTATTTAAACCCTGGGTAAAATTGTAGACATTGTTTTGTAGGAAGTTCAGACACTTAGGTTAATCCGTAATTAACCCGGTGATTTAGGAGGGTTTATCTCGTAAATGAATTTTTAATTTAACATTACGTCTAAAATCTTATACTCTAATCTTATCTTACACCCGTGATCTAAGACGTATCTCGAGTATTCCTCGACTTTACTCAACCTCTGTCAACGAAAATTTGCATTCTGAGTCGGAAAAAAGCTCTACTTACTTACGTCCACTCACGTTAAGATAATTTCGGCGTAACCTCCATCCGTTACTTCGATCTATTTATTAAAATATAATATTTTTTTATGTCATTTTAATCATGAATTTTCGATTGAAATTTGTCATAAGTCATGTCAATTAAGGTAACTTCTAAGAAAACCGGTGTATGTGGAGTGAACCTAGTTCAGGTAGATTTTAAAGTAGATGTTCTGCGAGGCTTCATTCCCACATCATACTTCCCACCACCTACTGTCAAATTTGTATTCATCTATGTTTCTATTTGTAAACGGTTGCCTGGAAGAGATGGCTTAATAATCATAAGGCCGCCGTTTGTGCAGATCCATTTAGTATCTGATCTTTATTGTGTTTATTTGTATATTTTAGTTTTGGTGTGTACATTAAAGTGTTTTCATTCATTCATGTTTATAATAGGCTAAAGCCTCTTTTCCAATACAGTCTTTTAGTCAGATCAGCGCGTTCAAAAAAATTGTTTAGCCTTATTAGATTCAGAAATACTATGCCATATATTTTACTTAAATTTACGCTTTTTATTTTGTAAAAAAAATCCACCGAAACTATTCTCATATACCTTTCGTGCTGTAACAATTTCAACTCTACATTTTCTCGGTTTCTCAGATCGATACTACACGATGTTCTACATACGCTATGAATTGTCATTTACGAGTCATAAATTAGCCGTAAATTTACATAAACGCGGCTACGTGGAATGCCCCGACGTGGGTTAATGCTCCCTCGGTTTACGGGCTATAAAGTGCCGGCGAAATAGAAGCCGATTCGCGATCTAATTCAATACCGCTTAGAATATATTGTGTGGGATATTTGAGTGATGTACGGGTATTTAAGTATTTCTATTATTGTATTGCGCTGTTTTGTTATACTTGCCAATCTCGATCAAATCGCGAGTAGGAATTACGGTCTTGTTTTTACACGTGAAAAACTATTGTATGGCTAGGGTGTATAGGTTGAAGGTTTTAAAAATATATAGATCAGAGATTCCTGAACTCTGACTCCCTGCTGCGTCGCTGGAAGTATAGAGGAGCGTCGCGAGGTTTTCATTGCTTCCCCTCCTTTCATTATTGCGTCCCAATTATCCGTCCCCTTACTTCTATTTGAAACATAAACTCACCCCCCACTGATACTAGGGCGTCTAAACATATAACTAAATTCGTAAGTCGTGAATCGAAAAGGATTGGAACCCCCTGATATAGGTCATTCACTAAACTGATATAATAATAAAGAAAAAACTTTGGGAATAGTGAAAGTGATTTGTGAAAAGTTGCAATGCAGTTTACATATTAATAAGTCGCATTATAGATACGTGAAATTTAATACAGTAATTAATAAATAATTACTGGTGTGCGAATTAATTCTCTGACGTAAACATTTAACAGCCACGTTCAAGCACACGTGAATCGTTAATCTATGAAGTTTAATAAATCGCTAATACTTCTTCTTTTGTTTCTGGCACTCTTGTCATAGATGGAATTTGCTAACGTCCGGTTTTTGGTCAGAGCATCGGTGAATATGTAGTCTGTTACTTTTGGCGGTCTGTGCTTTGGAGAAAACGTGGATGATGCTCACAGAATAGGTGATCTTTGACAGATCTAGATAACCAAAGACAGAATAAACGGTTAGATACAAAGCAGTGGTGACCTGTTTTGTAACTAACTGATTGTCCAGCATAGAATATATAAAATATATAAAAGAACAAACAGATTAAAATATCAAATTATTGACACGTGTAAAATTTTAAAAAATATTTACAAATTGTTTAAGAACAAGATACAACACACATTTAAAATTAGTGAGGAATGTCAGGATCGGTAATAACTTACTTCGTTTTGTTTTTCAGAGAGGAGGTGCGCGACCACGCGGTGCGGTGGAACGCGCAGTTCTCATTCGTGTGCAAGATGTGCGCGAACGCCAACACCGGGGTGCTGGAGCCGGCGCTGCTGCGGGTGTCTGTGCGCAAGGAGTGCAAAGGTAGGCAAGATGCAATTCACCCAGGGAAGACAAGGAGAGGAGGTGCCAACACCGGCCTATTGGTGCCCGCGCTGCTACGGGTGTCTGTGCGCAAGGAGTGCAAAGGTAGGCAACATGCAACTCATCCAGGGAAGACAAGGAGAGAAGGCGCTAACCCTGGCATATAGTTGGCAATATGTACCCGCTAATAATGGAGTGCTAGAGCTGTTTCTGCTAAGGGTATCTGTACGCAAGGATTGTAAAGGTAGGCAAGACGCAACTGACTCTGATGAGACAAGGAGAGGAGGTGCCAACACCGGCGTAGTGGATAAGGGGGTGCTGGAGCCGGCGCTGCTGCGGGTGTCTGTGCGCAAGGAGTGCAAAGGTAGGCGAGATGCAACTCACCCAGGGAAGACAAGGAGAGAAAGTGCCAACACCAGCGTATTGGAGTTGGCTTAGGCAACGTGTATCCGCTAATAATGGAGTTCTGGAGCTGGTTCTGCTAAGGGTATCTGTACGCAAGGAGTGCAAAGGTAGGCAAGATGCAATTCACCCAGGGAAGACGAGGAGAGGAGGTGCCAACACCGGCGTATCGTTGGCAGTATGTCTCCGCTAATAATGGAGTGCTGGAGCTGACTCTGCTACGGGTGTCCGTGCGCAAGGAGTCCAAAGGTAGGCAAGATGCAACTCACCCAGGGAAGACAAAGAGAGAAAGTGCCAACACCGGCGTATTGTTGGTAATATGTACCCGCTTATAACGTAAGGAGTGACTGACGAGACAAGGAGAGGAGGTGCGCCAATATCACCGTATTGGTGCCGGCCTAGACAATAAGTACCCGACCTTAGGGGACAAGAAGAGAAGCTGCGTGACAGAGCCATATGCAAGGTATGGTGGGCGAGATGCGCCCGATCCTAGCTGGGACAAAGGAATATTGTGTCCGAACTCCGGTACTGCTCTATGACTCCGTGAGCGGACCTTGTTAAACGTTTCACGGAAACGAACTAATAAAAATCATTCAGTAATTCCGCGAGAATATTTTCAGCATTATTTTCTTCTACATTTTGATGTGTGAGTTATTACTTTACATTTGTAAGTTCAATCACCTTTAGGTTTTCATGATTGTGAGCAATAACTAATTTTTATGAGCCCCTCAGCGACCGCTTCAATATAAATGACCTTTTTTATAAGTACAATGTAATGTATTACATCTGTTTAACATTTTGTCCAGAATATTCGACGCTCGCAAATATGAAACAATTATTGTTTGCACTCGTGTGACCTTTGTTAGCGATCTGAAAATAACAGCTTCAAAACGGTCTCGAATGTACAACCCAAATCTTATCGTTACTTCATTCAATGAATATGTTAATACCTTTGTCTTATTAAAGGCACAGGTTTAAAAGCATTCAGTATTTGCACTACGGTTTTTGACGTTTGTAAGAAGCTTCAGGGCTGTCACAAATTCTGAACACACTGGGAAGTAAAAATCAAAACTTTTGAAAGAGATAGTGTGTGATAATTTTTAGCAACATTTTTAATGCAATATCGACACAACTCTTTAAAATTTTAAATAAACAAATTTTCGTCACCCTTGAAAGACGTGTCCTATAATACGAACAAAAGATGCCGACATTTATTGAAGGAGATTTGGAACGCTGTCTATGTGTCATTTTCCTGTAACGACTACTGTATGATTTTTTTAGGCTATGTTAAACAGTAAGGCATCTTCCTGCTAGATCTTTTACAGTAGGAAAAATCAAATATATTTTTCAACATATATCTTTCAACATCCTTGAAAAGCTTTCTATACGCAATCTACCGCGCCTTGCACCGATATAAACAACACACACAAGACGAAAAAAAAATTGAAAATCTAAAGCCTTGTGTACCCATTTTATTAAAAGAACCCGTTATATATATAGATATATCCAAATCATAATGCAATTAAACACTTTCATAAGATTTATACCGACTACGTTTCATCGAATAAAATATTGCTATTAATAACCTAAAGATAGATGAATTAACGCTTGCATGAACATTATTAAAATGGGTACGCGCGAAGAAAGGAAATGCTCAGAAATATTATCAAAGGCATTCCGGTCGGGTGTTATTTTCGTCCGGAGTAGTTACGAGACCCAACTGCTGATCGCATCGGGAGAAAATTAAAAATACCCGCGTTTTTATTGCGTGCGGTTTATTTATTAGAGCCGAAGGATTGTTTTAGCATGTCTCTTATGTTTGATATATATTTGTTTAATATAGAATCTTATTAATGATCAATGGCGTCGCATAAAATTATTTTATGATTTGAGCAATCGGTTATTAGTAAAATTTATTTTATTTTTTTCATTATTCATATTACATTCATAACATGGATCCGTAAGGCCATTGCAAACAATTTTATAATTTTTACATTTATGGCAAAGCATTTAAATCATAGAGATAACAATATGGGTCATTCAATAAAACAGTAGTTTAATTTCAACCGTTTATCCTTTAGGGTGAGCGAATACAGGTCGTATAGAATAGAGACAACGACGTCGCGCCCCACCAATTTTTGAATTTGGAAATATTTTACTATGATCGCAATACTTTGTCCTGATTAGTCTATTTATTTTAGTATGCGTGTGCATACAAGGGTGATGAGTGTGTACCTATAAAACTTCAGGATGAATTTATCTATTTGCATTAGGTTTATTATTTGTACAGAAAATGCGATCTGTACGATGCGGACCAGTGAACGCACTCGTGTGACTTTCCATACCAATAATATTACGATCCGTCAAACGCGTTACGTCCAATCCACTTATAAACAAATGCAAATCCGATTAATCCCGAAAATCGGGACAAGATTCATACAAATTTCGACGGAAACGTCTTCGTACCGACCCGAATCGGATTTGTTAATCTATCGATATATGATTTATGATATGATACTATTATAAAGGCGAAAGTTTGTAAGTATGGATGTATGGATGTATGGATGTTTATGTTACTCTTTCACGCAAAATCTACTGCACCGATTATGATGAAACTTGGTATACATACAGGTAAGGGTTTAGAATAACATATAGGCTACTTTTAATCCCGGAGTTGCCACGGGATCATACGTTACGCGGGTGAAACCGCGGGGCGCGGCTAGTGATATGATATATATTATATTATTTATGATAGGGAGTACCCTAGAGACTCTCACTTTCATGGACAATAGTGGGAAAACCACTAAGGTTATCTATTTACAGATAGTACTGTGTAAAACCATCATAAAAAGTATAAGGTACTTAAGGTTTTGCGGCATACGAGGGTGCAAAACAATCGGATTATAAGCCTAGACCCAACATTGTAGGATTTGTCTTGGGTCTTGCTTGCTTCACTTTACAAAACCCACAAAGGGATTACTAGTTTAAAGTTCTCTACCAGTGAGAACAAATACATTAACCTAGTAATTGTTTGTATTTTCTTCATCCTACTGTATCTGGAATGAGATTTCAAAAGAACAGTAAAACAGTGTTTTTAAAATTGGTCCATTTTATACCCTAAGTTAAGGCCCGGCTCCCACTTCTGAAATTGGTATATTATTGGTCTCTTATTACCAACTACCTTCTTTTACTTCTCCGTTTTATGCTGTGGAACCTTCATTATATGCATGTATTTATGGTATGGAACGGAATATCGGACATGATAGGTGTAATTTAAATAACTGTCTTGGTAGACATACTTGTTTTTTCTAATTTCTGACTTCTTGACCTAAGTTATTATCCTACCAAAACTATTATACTCTACTATCTGACCCGATTGGCGTAATGGATACAGCAATGGTCTATTGCGCCAGAGGGTGGGGATTGGATCCCCACGAGTAGAAAATTATGATGTGATGAACATTGTAATTTTCTACTGTCTGGGTGTTTATGCATGTATGTAGGTATGTATTTACAAAAAAAAAGTACGTATAAGTATATCTAGTTTCCATAGTACAAGCTTTGCTTAGTTTGGGACGAGATGACGTAGTTTAAAATGTCCCAGAATATTTATTTATTTATATTTACTAGTCTAACAAAACTGCATGTGGCGTTTCCAGGCGGGCGATCATACCAGAAGCTGGGCTTCTGCGACGTGAACCTGGCCGAGCTGGCCGGCTCCGGGGAGACGGTGCGGCGGTGCCTGCTGGAGGGGTACGACAAGCGGCGGCCGGACAACTCCGTGCTCAGGATACGGATTAAGATGAACATGATCTCGGGCGATCCGCTGTTCAAAGTGTGAGTATATGGGACTTGGTGGCCTTCCCTTTTTGGTATCTTGTCTCGTTCTTGTATCTAGCCCTTCAGGTGTTCATTCATAGAATTTGGCACCTAGATGATGAATATAACAACTAAATTGTCTCAGGCACTAAGAAAACCGTTTTTCACACTCAGCATTTTTTGCCACATCTACTTCGTGTCGGTGTGGCAAATGCTGAGTGGCGAGCCCCTTTTCCTACTTGCCCTACATAGCAAAATACTTATTTTTTATTATCATTTGTTGATCATATTAATTGTGCGTGTTACTAAACTTTATTTCTTTCTTTTTAAATAATAAAGTCAACTACATGACTACAAAACTGACACACTGTCTACCTTGACGTGATATAGGATAGGATTGTGAGAAGTGGTGGAATATTTTTTAATCGACTGTTTCAATAATATAGGATCACTGATATGTTTCCTCCGTTCTCGTGGGATTTGATCAAAATCCTTTCTTAGCATCCGCTAACAAACATGGGCATCCGCCCACGTCATAACATCTATCTACATGCCAAATTTCACCAAGACCCGTCCACCGGTTTGGGCTGTGCGTTGATAGATCACTATGTCAAACAGTCTCCTTTGAATTTCATTTTTATAGATTTTTAAGCGATTCTGTGACGTTAAGTATCTCCGACAAGCACTTTTTACTATACTATGATTATTCACCCATTTCCAGACCTGAACGTAAGCAGGAGGTAGCAGAAGGAGCGGCGGGTGACAGTGGCTCAGAGAGCGCGCCTGCACCTG
>LQNK01001270.1:453607-500327 GCA_001586405.1 Phoebis sennae
CTCTGTGGAGGGAGCCTCTCTGTGCCTATAATGTTCTCGTTTCATCTAATGCGCTTCGGGTGTTATGGTTTGGGTTTTGTCATCAGGTTTTCTCGTTCATTTAATTAGGAAGGAGACATACTAATTGTTAACTGAAGGTTCATGTTTGATATCAATAACGACAAAACATTCATGATCTAATGTGTGCCGTCTGTTTTTGCCGCATTGTTGCGTGGTGTCGCGCGGTGTCGCGTGGTGTCGCGCGGCAGACGCGAGTGCGGGTCGGAGGCGGGGCGCGCGTGCGCGGCGTGCGGCGCGTGCGCGCTCTCACACTCGCTGCCGCGGCGACCGAGTTCCGCGCTGTCAGTAAACACGTACACATGACGCTTAAACCGACAAACACTAGCTTAAAAATCAGTTATTAATAATACTAATCATCATAAAATATACATTTAAATCATCATTTTAAATATTGATGCTCGTTTTCACTAACAACTCGTTAAGTTGCTTAAGAACTTAAGCATACTCTTAAATATATAAGTCGTCAGAAAAAAAAGCATTTATATTTTTAATGATTGTATATTATCTACTCATTATTGCTCAGTCATAAAAAAATATTAATTGATATAATGGTTTAAGCGTCATGTCTACGTAATTAGATGTTGTCACGTGATGATGTTGTGATCAGTATTTTTACGTGTTTATTAGTTAGTTATTGTTTTCGAAACTAGAAAATATTATGAAATAAATAATATTTATAACTTTTATTTCGACACCGTTTGTAAAAAATAGCTAAGTTTATAGCTTATATTGTTTTAAAGCGTTTTTACGTATGTTTGATCTGTGTAGTAGATTTTTTATTATTATTGTATTCATTCTAGTAGAGAGGTGTATCTCTTTTAATAGTTAAACAAAATTATGTATACTTAGATCGGGAAATAACTGCTTTATGAATGTCTTCTTTATCATTATTGTATTGTATTGCGGTGCGCATGACTATATCTGGTTGCCTTTTGCTTATGCGGTGCATGTGAACGGCTTTCAAATGCATGTTAATTTTAATAATAAGTATACTTATAGGAATAAGTCCTCCTTACATGGTATGCGTTAGTTCATTTTTTTTTAAACTAAGGGATTATTGTGACGTTCTAAAACACCTGAAAGGAGGGTATTTGGAAAATTAATTTTGACTTTGACTATTAAGGAGGGCTTTTTCAGATATTTGAATAAATTATTGGAATTAAAATGTGTAAAGAATTTAATTTTGTATTTGCATTTGTAAAAGCATTTATCGAAATCTTTGTACATAGAAGTATATAATGTCTTTTTTAATATGCCAAGCAAAAAATATTTTTTCTAAAATTGTGAAATTGATATACAGTAAAATGTGACATTATTTGTACACGATTTAACTTTGTAATCGCCCGGTTCCTATAACAATAAAACTTCAAGTCGTTTTCCTTACGGACAGTACAATATCCTACTAGGCGCAAGTTAAAGCGTGTCTTAAATAAACGTGGCGTTAACTTTACCACGAAAGCTTGGTTCCGATTGGTTGATAAAAACCGCTCGTTGAAAACGATTAGTATGCTAATGCCCAGTTTCTATAAACGACGGAACGTCATAGTATAACACAAACGAATGGTTTTCATAACGGGCGGTTCTAATCGGCCAATCAGAACCAAGTTTCGGTGGTTATGTTAACGTCACGTTTATTATAGAAACGCTTTTGTCCGTAAGTAAAACGACTCCTTTTTTATAGGAACTGGCCATTAGTGACATATGACATGTTTTATTCATCACGTGTTCCTTGTAAGCATTAGTAAGTGTCTGCGTGTGTTCAGGAACCCGTCGTCGGGCTCGCTGACGGCGTCGGCGTCGGAGTCGGGCTCGCTGGAGCGCGCGCGCGCGGCGCTCGAGCGGCGGAAGCGCGCCGCCGGGCCGCCGCCGCAGGACGACGCGCAGGTACGTGATGCTACGATACAGAACACGTCGGCGTCGGCAGTGAAAGAAAAGAAAGAGAGAAATATTTATTCAAGAACCACACAGAATAAGACACAAATAACAGTGCTGCTATACGATACACAACACACGGTAATACAGACAAAAATAGGTTTTACAAGACTACTTTTCATTAAAATAATGTGAAAGATGAAAGATGTTTTCAGAAAGTTATTTCCCCCCTCTTTGACGTTATTAACACTGATTGAGGACGTGAACCTCATGAATCATTGAGAATAGTTCAATAAAAAGCCTAATGAATCAAAAAAAAAATAATTTACATTTGTTAATCAATTTTATTAGAAATAACTTTTAAATTTCACTTCTCTTTAAATTCATAGTCGTTTTTTTAGCACATTTTCTCTATTTATTTAAGCTTCTTAAGTTGCATTCTTGTTTAGGAAAATTCTGTTATTAATATTGTGACGTATATTACTACCTACATTTTTATCACTTAATATTTTCACACGAATTTAATATAAAAACGAAACGTTGCAGCACGCGGTGTCGTGTCGCGTGGAGAACACGCGCGTGAACCCGGACTCGTTGATCGACGAGCTGCTCGCCGCCACCGACCTCAAGCAGGCCGTTGATGACGCCGCCGAGAGTGAGTATCGACCTTGTGTGTGGGGGATAGGGTTCAGTATTCCTCGTACGTTGTAATGTGACAGTTGACGACGCTGCTGAGAGTGAATATCGACTTTATGTGTAAGGGATAAGGTTGAGTGTGCGGTGTAGCTTACAATGTGGATGTTGATGACGCAGCTGAAAGTGAGTATCGACCTTATGGGTGGGGGATAGAGTTCAGTTTGCGGTGTAACTTGTAATGTTTTGGCCGACGGCGACGAAGTTGAGATAAAGTTCAATTTGTGTTGTTGTAAAGCAACCATTGCAATGTGAACTCTGCATGTGCGCTCGGGATTATATCACACGCAAAATAGTGTATATCGAGTTATATACATTATTTTGCGTGTGATATTAATTTTGGACGGCGATTCAAGGATATATGTGAAACATGGAATACGTGTAAAAAGTACTCTATTTTACTTATTAACTTAATTTTTGTCCATTTAACAAACTTTCTAAGATATCCTTACCATTATTATAAATGCGAAAGTAATTGTCTGTATTTTATTTTTATCTTATAATACAATACGTCCGTGCTCCTCAGCGTCCGGGCTGCAGCTGTTCATCACGCGCGACGGCACGGCGGAGCTGGGCTCGCGGCAGCGCCAGCAGCTCGCGCGCCGCGACTACCAGCGCGTCGTGCTGCACCCGCACCCCAGGGACCACAGGTGACACCCACACACCGCTACACCATAGACCATAGACTACACCAGGGGGGGGTCAAATTCAGATTTAGACAATTTCAGAATAATGTTAACAATCAACAGGGAGGAGGAGGGTTGACATCAAATTTAATCAATTTCAGAATATCGTTGACAATCAAAAGGGGGGAGGGGGCAAATTCATAAAAGGGGGTGACATAAAATTACATCAATTTCAGAATATCGTTGACAATCAAGAGGTGGGCGTGGATTGACATCAAATTCAGTCAAAAATAATTATTTTTCAAATAAAATAAAAATGAAGATAGAGAGACCAATATTATGATGATGGTTAATTATCGTATATTAATATGTAATCATAATCAAATGTATCGTGATGTAAATGTAAAATGATTCTCGTTGAAAATTTGGGTGCAGTATTCAATCTATAGTACTTTATGCTATTAATTAAAGAGAATTCGTCATCCCCAACCTATATTCTATTACTACTATTATTTTTACCGAAACAATTCATATTAGCAACGAACCGACCCCAACCATAATTAATGAAGGATACCCTCTGCCAGGTAGCCAACGCTGTGAGAGCGGCCCCCGCACCTGACGCCGCGCCCGCGCCCGCGCCCGCCTCCGCGCCCGCCCCCGCGCCGCCTGTGAGCGTGCGGCCACCTGACGCGCACGCACTACACGAGCGGAGGGTTTAAAAAAATGTGTCATGCGTTTTACAGAAATTATGTTAAATATGGCATAATATGCGTTTTCGGAGCGGATTTTAACCAGAAAATAGTGTAAAATATGTCATATGCGTTCCGGGAACGGGTTTTGTCATATGCTTTCCGGGAGCGGATTTTAAAAAGGACATAATGTCATATGCGATGTCATATGCTATATGTCATGTGAATGCACTCCGGGCACTCGGGACGTGCGCTGGAGGTGATCGTAGTGCCTGTGTCGGCTTTGATGGGATTATTATTGATATTTATTGTGTAGGCGCCGCGCCGCTACCGGCTACGCCAAACCGATCAGTATTGTTGACTCTGGCGCAAGTGTGTTAAATAAAATGCGATGGTTAATTGAGATATATGAAGTAGGTTTGATAAATGATTGGTTTAAATGTTTCCTGCTCGAAGGACCTTCTAAAAGATGGTAAATGTTCGAATTTTGGGCAAGCTTTTGTGGCTTGAAAAGTTGTTAATACCGCTTATAGTATGACTAATATTAATTTATTTTATAATAATGCATAAACTACTAAGGCGGTGTGCTACACATTTGCTACAAAAACTGTTAAAGATATGTGTGTTTTTTAATGAAATTATTTGATATATCTCAGTTAAAATTATAAAAATATATAAGTAACGTTGAAGAAATCTGGGCAGGGCCGATGAAAATATGAAATAAATTTATAATTTGCGCAATAACTGAAAATGAAACTATATAATAATAATAATTAGATAAAATATAACATGACAATAGGTAGCGGCACGGCGAGACGATGCAATGCATATTTATTGTTTTAATGTATTATAAATTATGCCATATTTTATTATGTGTAACTTTATGTTGTTTTGTGACAATGCTGATGTGAGGGTTTGGGAAATTGAAATGACTGAAGGTTATATACTTGATACAAGATATTGCAACTTCTTAGTGAAATTCATAGAAAATATTTAGTTTAAAACTGTATTTCATGTTGTATTACGGCCGTTTTCAATAATGTATCCAAGATTATGGATAGATTGTAATCTCAGATTGAATGACATTTGATTGTCAAAAGTCATAGCAAAGGCTATCCGTCGACAGCATATTGAAATCAAAGTGCAAATAGATAGATTTGTCTGACTTTAGTAAGTAAAACAAGGGATAGGTAGAATATTGAAAACGGCCGTTAAAGATTGATAAGTATAAATAGTGAAATACAGTTTTTAATTGAGTACTGAACTTGTAAAGTGTTCTTGTAAACACTAACAATAGTATTGACTACTTTTTTATGTCTGAATTAATTAGTAAAACATATATATCTAGTCGCGATTACAGTTTATTTATATAAATATTTTTTTAAACTCTCATATCGACGTTGACACGCACCTTCGAAGGCAGTTAGTGGTTGGCGACCGTTGTCAACCGTTTCGTACGACTTATGTTGTTGTAAGATTATTTATATGACGATCTTTGTGAACGTTCCTATGTTGATATCGACTTCAAACGAATTATAACTCAATGTCTATATGTATAGGGACTAAATTACTTTGCGGACTCAAAGATGGTGGAAAATCGTCTGTGGTCTCGCGAATTCCCTTCTGTGTAATGTGTATCGTATATATAATTTGTGAATGATTCTTATATTTTTAATAATTTGATTAATTGTGTATTTTTGTATATAATATGAGCATCTGGATGTGAATGGATATTGAAAGTAACATGGGAATGGTTGATACTTAATAAATGTAGAGATTATTTACTTCTTATTAATTTTAGATTATTCTAAAACCAGCTTGAATAAATAAAATATACTTTGGATGTGTTCAATTTTGAAAGGATACAGATTGCTAAGAAGTTTTCATTTTTAGTCGTATTAATGCTTTTCGAAGCATAATGTTACTCTTAACTTTACAACAACTATATGTACTCATCTAAAATCCTTTAGAAAGTATTTTAATTAACCCCGTATTCACTTAAGTGGAAATTTATTTTTTAATAATTTTGAAGTTATCCAATTTATTTATTTCTATTATTTATTAAATATACAAATCCCATATTATTTTCAATACTTGTCGTCCGTAGAAGTCGGTTGATTTACGCGATGCTTCCGTCATGTCGTCCACTCCGCTCGGTGTAACGGAATGCTCACTCGACTGGTGCTAAGTCAGTGTGTAGTTGTGTCGTGCACTAGAGGGGGTCGTAGCCAGGGGGGGTACGTAAAGTATCAATTTCCTACCTTAAAATAGCAATATCCCATTTTAAAATAACAGTTTCCTGTTTGAGAATCGTAATCTTACTTTAAAAAACACCAATATACTTTAAAATTGATCAGGCTCTACCTTAAAATCATTATATCCAACGTTAAAATCTAAATATCCTACCCGAAAATACCAATATCCTACCTAAAAATTTTAGATTGCTTATCCGACGAGGAGGGCTACAACTTAATTAAGTAATCCCTGAATATCTGTTCTACTTTAAAATTCTAATGCCCTTTTTTAAATAGGTAGGATTTCCATCTTTAAGGAGGAAGTAACAAAGTCATACTTTTTCTCTCCCTAAAACTCTGGCTACGGCCCTACTAGAAAGTTATTTTACTCTGACGCCATTTCTACAAATTTAGATATAATGACCAAAAGTGGTCAAAATTGTTGGAAAGTATAAAAAATTATGAAACTCAAAAGTAAATTGGAAGAAACGTTGCGCTCTCTTGAAATTTTTGATAGAAAACTTATTTTCGTTGAAAAAATAATACTTTCGATATGAAAGTACTTCCAATTTATATTTAATTATTTTACGGGGATGACGTCTAAGTTAAATAATGATGTCCCAAAATTTATGGTGATGTGCGGTGTGCTAATAATTATCAAATACTTCCAGTAATATTTTCTTGTGTTTTTAAACGCGAGTACTTTTTAAAAAAGTATTTTATTTAATACTTCCAATAAAATAAATTGAGAATAACGAATATATTTCATTCCTTCCTTTTTTTCTTCCAATATTTAAAAACATTAGTTTTGTTAATCCGAATTTGATAAAACTATCTTATGTTGAGAGTATCACTAAATTCGGTTCAGTTTTAGACATTTATTACCTTTATAAGGCGGCCGCACATCGCCGCAACGAACTGATCGTTCCGAGTCCCTCCAATCGTTTCCGAATCGCCGTAGTTCCAGATGTCAGTGCCAAAGGGCTCCACCGCGGGAGATGTGAGGAGAGTAACCACGAGCGAGTGTAACGAGTTTATAATTACTTGTTTTTTTAGTTAGAAGTTATATAAGATTCACCTTTGACATGTATAAAGGGATAATAAATATTACCGGAGGATTTTTATTGATTTTGTGTGGATTTTTGTATGTGATTGTTGTTGCGATCATGATTCATAGTAAAATCTAGCGGATGTGTGGTTATAGGTTGGTGACAATAATATTTTACTGTCTTTTAGTGAAGAACCTTCTTTAGGCGCGTAAGTCTTTGGTAGGTGCAAAAGTTCTAGGTTTGCATGGAGATGCTATAAACGTGTTATTCTTATGTTTTATACCTTTTATATTCTCAATTTTGACTTTATTTTTTATCTGTTTTTTGTTATCACCTTTACACTCGCTCGTGGTCACTAAGTGAAGCAAAACGCAATAGAGAATTATATCTAAGTCATTCCTTTACGACAGCTTAAGGCTTGCCGTTCCGTCGCCGATCGACCGCCCGACTGTTGACGCCCTAACGCGTAGTATTTATATTGGTATTTGTAGATATGTTCTGTTAGAAATATAGTGCTGTTTAATTAGGGTACAGTGTTTATACAGAGTGTTCTGTGGGAGAATTGAATGATGAATAAATTTTTCCTGCTCTTAAACTCCTTACGTGTCAAATGTTTTTGGGGTTATACCCAGAATTGTCTTCGAGAATTTTTTTTATACTTTTCCTAAGCAAACTTATGATTTTTTTATACATTTTACACAATGGTTACACAGAATATTTTGTATAAATATTGTGCGTTAAGTTAAAGAGACTTTATATGGTTGTCGGTTTAACAACGATATAAATGTATAGCGCGTAATACGACGTTAGAGATTTTTTATGATATCGACAGGAATTTTGTCATAACTTTAAAATATTCGACTTCGACGCTTATACGTACAGTTGAGAGTTACTGCGATAAAATAGAATTGATTTATCCAAATTATGTTCATAGCTGTTTAGTCGTAAGCCTTATAATAGTTGTTATGTTTTGGGACCTGTTTATATGAAATTATATTGTATACAGTATTAGTGATGTCGTCAAGTACATCGTAATGGTGATTTGCGATGTATTTCTCGGCAAGTGCGTCGGGCGGCGACTGATCCGAGCGCTACTGTAATATAGTCTTGTAATACAACCTGTACAATATTTGAATAAAGGACGTGTTTAGAACTAGGCTCTGTTTTATTTATTTATCCTGAAATTGTTATGTTAACCCCTCTTAAAGAATGTGATGAGGCAGTTAGTACGAGAGGATAATGAAAGTTATGTCACATCTATTTCGTCTCATTTCTAACGAAACTCAAAACTACCGATTCATTCTTAAATCATTATGATCAGAGTGAATATTTTCTAGTATGTAAAAAAAATATACGTGTAGGTAGGGTAATAAAAGATGAATAAAACCACCGAATCAGTTTAAAAGTTTATTATTTATTATTAATGAGTAAAGGCCAATAGACTTAATCTACAAACGAAGTCGCTTTCGCTCAGTGGACGGTAACATTGCTCGCAACCGAACTGCCTCAACATTAAACTAGCTTTAATCAATATCAGTGATTATACGCTTACACTACAAATACTAATTTGCACTAATCATTAATAAATAATATGTATTTACAAGAAAGTACCGTCCTGTATAGTTCGGTCGCGAAGAACACTACGAAAATATCACAAACGTTAAATGTTCGCTACCATCAACTTTAAAACGCTGGTTTACCTGGCTCCGACACGATTTACTGTACGATTTTATATCGTATCACGACTGTCCCATTAAATAACTTTTTGTCTAATATTAAGAGCTCCATAAAACTTAATGACCAACTTCGGGCGTATTTATTCATTTTTCAATTAGTGTTCGAAGCTCAGATAACCAGTGAAATAAAGTTGATCTTTTTATGTAATACTTTATTAAAAATTCGTCATCCAGGACATTCGCCTGCTTCTATATTAAGTACATGTATTGCTTTTCGCACACTTTGCAAATATTTAGTAATCATAAATTATTGTTAATACAATTATATTGAAAATACATTGCAACAAACAATTTAAAGTTCTAAAATTATATTTAGTAAAAATGTGTATAATAAATTGAAATAATCATTATTTGAATTAAAATATATTTTGCAATAAAAATAGATAATAATTGGAATGTGAGTGATTGAGCAATGCTAATACGATTCCAGAAAACTGGTAGTAAGTACATTTAGTGCCGTTGTCAATGTTCCCACAAACGGTCACACTGTGGACGGTGAGAGAGATAACTAGACGAAATTACATAAGAAAGAGAGAGAAAGAAGATTATTATGAAAATAGAAGAGTAGACTAAGAAGTTACAAGAATATGAAAATAAGAAATAGACTTTACAATGAGTTAAAAATTAATTTCAAACATTATTTTTTTAACATTATTCAATCCTTCGTAAAGTATTTTCAAAATAAAGAACAGAAATTTAATACTTCCAACGTTTCTGAGAATATTACAAAAACAATAAATTTTATATCTATGATCTATTTTCACAATAAATAGTATGGGACAGGTCTTAACACTTAACTAAGTTCTACACTTATTCTAGTGTTTAGTGTACTTACCCTACGCTAGCATCTAAATGTATAATTTAATAATCTGATCATTAGAATCCTTCAGGCGTCGTGAACACGAGCGATTGCATATTATTAAAAAACATATTTTATTATTTGAGGATTCTACATCTTCCTCATAAAGTGTTTTAATGAGTGACTGATGGCCAAATACTCAACTGATGACGTATTGATGTTAATTTGAGAGATACTTATCATTCTGTCCCTTTCACTCTACATTTCAGTAATAGAGACATCATGACAATTAAAGAGCTCCTTAAAATTGAGTATCATTTCAGTATTTGAACATAAGAGACAAAGGAATTTAAATTAAGTTTACTACCATTGTCATAAAAAAATCATTAAAAATACATGTAACTATTGAGAATTAGATAAAATATTTCGCTCGTACAAACGACGCCTGATAATAATAATAACAATATACCTCTCAATATAACAGACTTCTGTGTAAGGCACTGGCGCCCCGTCGACTGCCTTCACGCGCACGCATCTCTCTTTGACCATTTTATACGAAATTATACACAAAAATAATTATTTATACATTTTTTTATAATCAAAAATGGACCAATTTTAATTTTAATTAAAAAGATACTTTATTCAGTATCAATATATCTAATAATTTAATATAAAATAGGGTCAAAATGTCAGTGTATCGAGTTGCGCGCGCGCAGGTTCTAGTGTGCGAGCGAGACGCCTTCACTATCGATTAATTTAGAATGTTCACGCTTTCTGTCTCGCTTACGCTACGATATATACAGATACAAAAGTAAGGCAGACGTGCTGTAAAGTAGATAAAATATATAGTGCGTGGGGGACGGCGGATTTGAGGTTACTTAAATATTTAAAAAAACACTTTAACCGACTACTGCATGGAAACTTAGGTCATCCATATTGTTTTGAAACCGAAATGGACCATTAATTTCGAGTATAAAAAAAATAATTATATTACATTTTAAGTACAATAATAAGTACAAATCAACACGTGGACTCAAGAATCCTGTTCATTAATCAAAATTAAACTACTCAATTATCAAAAAAAAAATTAGAAACTTTTTATTAAAATACTCAATAATCAAAAAAAAAATTATTCTTTTTCATTTGGCCCATAAAATACATTTTAAATTTAACTTCAACAATAAATTGTTATGTCGAAAGTTTTTTTTAATTACATCCCCCCAAGTCCGGCCTCCCCCCACAGCGAGTAAAGCCATCGCTAGTTAGACACGTGTAGTAACGACTAGGGGAAGCGATACGACTACACTATCCATAAATTCTTTATTTTAGAATTCCATTTCCACTTAACTAGCTATAATACGTATACTTTAAATTTTTACTAAATCGTCAAAAATGTACAGTCGATGAAACACATTTCTCTAATATAAAGTCGATTTAATTGTTTTACTTACATCTATTGAGTTTTAACACACGCATACACGCATACAGACGGGGTGTAAGTGGATAAAAATGCTAAAATTACTCACGACTATTTCTTTCCTATTATCACTGTACAGTTACAGTGGTGAAATAATTTATTTAAAATACTTTCATACTGAATATTATTAATATCAAATACACTTGTACGCACTCGCACACGCACACGCACACGCACACACACAGGTACAGTCAGTGAACACACACACATGTCAATGGTTTGGTAGACACGCGACGCTACATCGCTTCTTTTGTTCTGTTTGTTGGCGTCACCACTGAAACAAAAAAGAAAGTTTTATATTATGTACGCATTGAGCGTTTGGTATCTATATTGTATTAATATGGAATGCGTCATTGTCATAACATTGGATCGATTGATCGTAAGTATCGAGCACCGAATCGTACACGTAAAACTCGAATGAGTTTATGTTTTCACCAGTTGTAAACAATTGTATACTTTTTCTTTGTTAAAAAAAAAAGTAAAAAAAAACTAAGCACGTTACAAGAAAAATTGCCGGTTTGGCCGGTAGATCCGACCTACTTAAATATCGCTTCAAGGACACGTCGTTTCTTCCTTCTGAACGTTTCTATCGCTTTCTCGTCCTATGTATTGAACGTTTTTAGCGTTTTCATTTTATAGCAGACAATAATTAGTTATTCAGGTTGATTATAAAATATAAAACTCGTAATAGCTATAAGCGTGTACGCACCGGCTCGGCGGCTAGATGAGGCGCTCCTCGGGCGGCGGCTTGAGCGCGTGGTGCACGTGCTCGGCGCGCGGGTTGCAGTACTCCTGGCCCGACGGCGAGTACGTGCCGCGCGTGGCCCGCTTGCGCCGCGCCTGCGCGCCCAGCAGCGCCAGCGCGCCGCCCAGCAGCAGCGCGCCCAGCAGCGCGCCGCCCACCGCCAGCGCGATGCGCGCCCCGCCCCCGCGCGACACCAGCGCCTCGCCGCAGTCCTGCAACGACATCGAAACGAGTCGATTTATTATCATAACATTGTTAAATTAAAAAAAAACAACAAAATATGGCGAGTGTGGTATAAGGGGAGAACCTCCTCCTTTTATGGAAGTCGGTTAATGATAAAAAATTCACTGTTGAATAACGAGTTTTTTCAGAATTATTTATCTATGCAGTCTTCTGCGTTCTGTGTGACAACCCATTTGGGTTAGTTTTATGCTTTTTTTATGTTCTTTCTTGTTATCTCGCTACCCCAATAAATGTATTTTCTTTCTTTGTTTCAAACTCACCTTGCCGCCCCAGCCGCTAGGGCAGTGGCACACGTAGTCCGACTCGTTGCGGCAGCGCTGCTCGCACGCGCCGCGCACGCACGGCCCGGTGCGGTTCCCGGCCCCGCCCTCGCCCTCCGCCGGCCCCGCCCCCGGCCCCTCCCCCTCGCCCGCCTCCGCGAAGCACGGGTCCACGACGGAGCAACGCTCTCCGCATAGGCCGGGCGCACATTCGCACCTGAAAATATAAATGAATATTCAGGGACATTGAACGTTACGCCATCTAGTACCGAAATAAGCAAAGCGTGGTTATGGTTTTAAATAATGTACATTGTTTTGAATTGTATAGTAAAATTTAACAGAGTCAAAAATAAAGTCAATCTATACTATAGAGGAAAGGTTTGATATTTTTTTTTGCCCGAATTGAATAGGCTCCGAAAGTACGGGACCGATTTGGATGACATTTTGTAAGGATTATTTTTATCCTGACAATCCCACGGGAACGGAAGATATATGGGGGTGAATGCATCGCTCAGCTTATTAAAGAAATAAATATTCCTAGACATTTAACACTACGCCATCTAGTCCCAAACTAAGCATAGCCCTAAATGACTGATTAAACATACTTTTTTTGTAGATACATACATTTTACAGAGAAATTAACACCCACACATTAAAAAATCACAAAGCTCATCACATAATAAAGTTAGCAGAAATCGAACCCACACTCTCCTTCGCAACAGACCACTGCCACATGCACTGCCCCAATCGGGTCGTCATGTTGAGGATATATGTACTCACGTGTAGCCGCCGGGCAGGTTGTGGCAGGTGCCGGGCCCGCAGTCCACGAGCTGCTCCGCGCACTCGTCCACGTCCGTCTCGCACCGCGCGCCGCGCCATTCTGACAATTTAAATACGTTGCTTGAGGGTATTCCGTATATGGTATAAATGAATAAATAATCCGTTTATTTCATGCTAATGTTTTTTTTATACTAGGTTAGGCAAACATTTGGCCACTGTATCGCCTGATGGAAAACGAAACGCGGCCTAGGGTGGAGCATGCTTGCCCAGTAAATATATTTATAATGTATGTATGTTTGTGTGTTTCATAAACAAATGTATTTTCTTTTTCTTATTTCTTTCTATATTATAGCCAAATTGTAATTTTAATATTTCTGTTCAATATTATAATTTAATTTAAGTTTATTTCAGACCACAACAAAAAGTCCATATTCATTCATATAGTAAATACATTTTTTTAGTGTATAAGTGTCAGTATACGATATCACACTGATTTTCAGTGTCATTTACCGGGATCCAATATTATGGCATAGCCGGTTCTAGATCACATTATAATAAAAGTGAAAAAAATAACGCATGTAACAGTCCCACTATTTATGCAGCTTTCTATAAAACAGTACATAAGTGTATTATAGAAATCACTATATTTATTCTATTCAACGACATGAAATAATCTTTAAAATTGATCAATGAAACTATAGCGATGTATAATTTTCAATTAACACCAGTCAGTATACAAAATATACATAACTGCGTTTATGTATTCTAAAGATCTCTTATCAATACTTCAACACACTAAATGTAATAAGGACCTACAAATAATATTATTTATTTAATGTAAGCGAGACATTCCAATTCACTTTTACGATCGTTTGTACCACGGCGATCAATTAAATATATCTATGTTCATAGTACGTATATGTCAGGTACATTGTCTACGGTTACTCATTATTTAATAGATTCACTATGAACACAACAAACCATTAAATTATTCATTAATTCATTGATGTGTCTGATTCATTGATTCGTCTTACTAGTGCAATAAACATTGATAATTTCAAAAACTAATTTTCAAAATATATTTAAACGTATATTTTGTAGCGTAAAAAAATTATTCAATATCGACTTTATGTTAAAGATTATTTAAATATATGAACAATTAAAAGAGACTACAATTAAAATACAAGGCTTACATAATTTCCGATACAATTTCATTCACAAAACCTCAGTCACGTCACCTGAAAATCGTCCACAATCACACCACACGCAATAGATATCTCATCTCTTTATCAACCCAGAAACCTCTCACAACAAAACCACGTAAACCAACACAAACCTAAAACAGCGAGCACGACCAATATCCACGCACATTTCATGTTTCACAGACACAAACACACAAAACTACATTTCTGACTGAATCGAATTCAGTGCAGTTTTACAGGGCGTCGAAGGCCAGCGCTTCGCAAAGTGTCGATTGTTTCCTTATGCTCAATGCCGTGTGACAATTTGATGAGCACTTTAATTAGTCACCGGCTGAGATCAGTGTAACGTTTGCATGTAGCTTGACGTAATTCATTTGTGGGTTTAGGCAGAATTAATTGTCTTAATATTAATCGGTTATTTAAATGAATGTTTGGTGTATGGTGCATGTTTACTAGTGGTATAATTGAAATCAATTTTTATAATTGAACTATTGATAAACTCGATAGACTTTATTGTCACTTCTTGATGGAAATGCATTTTATAATATTTTATAGATTTAAAACTATTTTTTACACTATTTCCACATTTATTCCATCTATAAATGTGAAAATAGTGTAAAAAATAGTTTTAAATCTATAAAATATTATGAGCTATTGATGTTTTATATTTATTGCTAGAATAAGCTTCAGATTTGTGACTAAGATAATAAGCTGAACATTTACCGCGTTACTGCACCACCATACTTAATATTTCCTTAAACATTATCACCAGCTATTACTGATTTCAATTTTATTTTAAACTAGCCAGGGTTTCGCTCCCGCGGGAATATCGGGATGATTCCTCGATAAATGGGCTATCTAACACAAAAACATTTTTTCAAATCGAACCAGTAGTTTCTGAGATTAGCGCGTTCAAACAAACAAACAAACAAACAAACAAACAAACAAACTCTTCAGCTTTATAATATTAGTATAGATTCTCGTTACAACAATAATTTACTTCATTTCATAATAACATTTGGGTATTTTCATATTTATTTGCAGACCAATTAGTTATTTAGATATTTATATATATAGAATAAAAGTATTCTTTATACGATTAAAAATGTTAAGGTCATGAGTAAGGTCGTGTAAGAAAGACGTGTTTTTTACAATTTTGCCGTTAGTTTTTTGTTTCTACCGGAAATAACCAATTGTTTTGCACTAAATGTACTTGAAATTATTTTTAGTAAAAAAATTTCTGTCAGTAGTGAAACTGTATATATACTTTCAGTCTGAATGTTTTATTGAAAATGTATAGTTAAAAACTGAACAGAATCCATAAGATTCATTTTAAATAAATCATCCTCTTAATTTTTATGTTCGCATGTTTGTTTATCTATCACGCCCTAACTACTGAACGGATTTTGAAGAAATTTCGTATACAGGCAGGCGAAAATCTGGAATATGTGACAGGATACCTTTTATTTATTTAATGACCCACAATTTAACGCGATCGAAGCCGAGGGCAAAAGCTAGTATTATCATATTTTATTATTAATCAAAATCGCGTAAACTTTGAGAAGCACTTTCGTCTTATCATTTTATCTGCGTGTTTGTTATCGACGAGGCGTAGTGATAAGATTACCATTTCGCTATCGCACTACTAACATTGTGTAGACCTCACGGCAATACGGGTAGGTCAATCGCTTTTAATTAACGTCACGTTTTTGGGAATCCCCCACGGTTTGAATTTTAAGTAATATACCTTTATTATTTCTTTAAAACAACATAAATTACTCATTTTGTGAGAAAAAGTTCTATAAATAATCGAATCCATCTTTTTATATTCAGTTGTAAAAAAATATTTAGTATTCATATTTTTCCGAAAAACAAAGATTTTTATTTCGTAAAATATACTTTTTATGCTTTCAGCTGTATTATTGAACCACGTGGACAATCGCAAACTGAAAAGAATAAATAAATATATGATGTAGAAATAAAAGAATAACAATATTTAAGCAATTAAACGATTTGGAATTTAATTAAATAAATATAAATATTCTGGGACATTCAACACAACGCCATCTAGTTCCAAACTAATCAAAGCTTGTACTATGAAAACAAGATAACTGATAGATATACTTAAATACATACATACTATAGATAGATACACACCTAAACAATAGAAAATTAAAATGTTATAACATCATAATTTTCTATACGAATTCCCCAGCAGGTTAACACATACCACAAGCAGGTCTTTGCACTGACATCCACGCATTCGTTTCGTACTACCCACTAATACATATTTTACTCTTTTTCATTGGAAAAAATACAAGAAGTCTTTTGTTCGGTCTGTCAACCAATTTATATAATGTATTATTCATTTCAGTTTTTAACACTTTATGCCACCTAATTTCAATTAACTCAAAATGGTTGCCTGGAAGAGATGGCTATGTAGCTATAAGGCCGCCATTTGTGCATGTCCATTCTTTTTTTGTGCTTTTTATCTATGTTCTATGTTAAATTACTTTAATGGGGTGTACAATAAAGTGTATTCATTTCATATCAATTTTTAGCCTGTATTCATATACTTAATAGCGCAATTTTAAAACTGTTTAAAATTAATTATGATTTTAGAACTCGTATTTAATGAAATTGTTTATTTAATTAAGCTCTGATTTTAATTTTACAAATATCTTGCATGCAGTGCTTATTCTTAAATTAGTTATACATTTAGTTCTAAATTATTCGTATCATATTTTGTTTGTTTCAATGTATCAACTGTGAATGAGCCAATAAAATAAATCAATAAATTAATAAATACCAGCTCGCCCTTCAGAAACATTTCGTTTAAAAATGATACCTCATAGTACTGTATTTTATGACAACTCGTTCACTGTTCGTGCTATCAAATTATGGAACCAAATACCTATATCTATAAGAAAAGCACAATCTCTGAATACTTTCAAAAAACTTATAAATTATAAAATTTTTATTTTTCCTCTAACCGTTAGTGGTTGTCTTTTATCCTATCTATCAATATATTTATGTATGTTGTTATATCTTATATATTTATTTACTCTATTATACTTTTACATAATTTAATCTATCTATTAAATATATAATGCACTGCCTCTCCTCTCCATATCTAACATTTAATTTTCGTACCAAGGTTGTCTGGAAGAAATCGCTTCCTTAGCGATAAGACCACATGTTGCTAAAATTTTCCATCTTTATTTTTAAGCTCCTCTGTATCTTACAGTGCTATAAAGAATTAATAAATAAATAAATACTCACCATTCAGACAATCGCACATAAAAGTAGCCCCCTCCGGCCTGCACACGCCGCCGTGCTGGCAGGGCTCCGCCCCCGCGTCCGCGCAAGCGTCCAGCTCCCGCTCGCACAGCCGCCCGCTGTAGCCCGCTAGGCACTCGCATACTGGCGGCTGTAACAAACAAAAAAAACAATATTAATTCATTGACTTTTAGGAATGGATAGGTTGTATTAGTTAAGAAAAATATTGTTTTTTTTTTCTGAAAGATAAAACTTTTATAAATTTAATGAAACCGAAATGTATTATGGTGCAATTGAATTTATGAACGTTTTGAATTCAGTACTTTAATTAACCAGTGAACACCAGCTAATGACCAATAAACACCACTAAAAAATAAAATATGTATGTGATGTTTCAGAAGAACTTTCAAATAGACAATTTGGAAAAAATAAACGATTTGAATTTGAATGTTATGACTAAAAGTGAATTAGGTTACGTGGTAAAACAACCAACGGTCGTGGTTCCATGTTACTCTGAAATATGATATCAAAATATTTTGGTATTTCGAATCAAATTGCTTAATTTCAGCCCGAAGGACCAAACCAAATATTCAAGTACGGCTCGAAGGACCAAATAGAAAGTGTCAAAATCAGTTTTTAGAATCTCTCTCGTTATGGGTTGCCTGCGCTTTAAGCGATAAGGCCGCCCTCGGACATTTTGTGTGAAAATAATTTCTGTATTATTGGTGTACGATAAAGCATTTTAATTATTTTTATGTTCATCCTCTCTTTTTCTTTTCTCCCATTTCTGGGGATTTTTTTTATTTATTTAAAAAAAGGTACTTTTATTAACTATATAATTATCAGTTTTACCGATACGGTGTCGTTGCACAGGCCGCGCGCGCACGGCTCGAGGCGGCAGAAGGGCACGTCGCAGTGCACGCCCGACCAGCCCGCCTCGCACGCGCACGTGTAGTTGTTGCCCGTCACAGGATCTACGGACAGATATACGATTTTATATACAATATATAGGGTTTTTTAACATACAATATAAAATAAAAATCCTTTAAGAAGTATTTTATTTAATATGGAAAGTACTCGCGTTAAAACAAACACAAGGAAAAAAATATACACGACGTTTCCTACACGCCGTTGTAAATCGGTGACATAATAATCGGTTAGTAAATTAAGACAAATATTTATATTTTTAATGTTTTAAACATTATGGCTTTAAAAATTAAACTTGTGATTTGTACGTACGCACTACGCTACAGTCATGGAATTCGTTAATAAAAGTAGTACACAGTAACATACGTATAATATAATTTGTAAAATATGTATTACAAAAAAGGATCGATATTTTTTTAATCGTGTCCCTAGTAGCCAATTCTTTAAAAACAATATCTTAAACGGCAAACGACTACATAACTATATTATTAACATAATGTAATTCAATATAATTGTTTAACGATGAGCCATCGTATAATTTTAAATAGTTCACACGGTTTATATCTCGCAGTGCGAGACGGGACTCGACCACGTAAACGTCCCGCTCATCCTGATGAAGAACCTTCGAAACGGTCCGAAACTGTCGGCCTATACCGAATAAACAAGCAGCGAGTATGAACCGTGTGAACTATTTAGAGTTAATTGAGTATCTCACCGTGTCCATTGGTGCATGTGGCGTGCGCGCAGGGCTGGTGCGCGCAGGAGCGGTCGCGCGGCGTGCGGCAGCGCTGGCCGCGCCAGCCCGCCGCGCACGCGCACGCGAAACCACCCGGTAGATCGGTGNNNGTGCACGTGCCGCCGTTCTCGCACGGGCTCGATTCGCACTCGTCGATGTCGCGCTCGCAACTGACATCATCGATAACATTGATACGATTGTATAGTATAAGTAACAAGTTTTGTAAATGTGTTTATACTTTATATATCTTTTTTTATTTGTAATTTTGATTTGTTCTTTTTTATATGTGTTCATTTGTACTGCTGAATAAATATCTTTTTCTTTCTTTTATTTCTTTTTCTATATATTCACATAAAATCGTCAAAAAACATAACATTAACATTTTGTTTTGTTAATGCTTACAACACTTAATTTCCAGCGCATTGTAAATACAGCAAATTGACTTCGATATGATATGACAAATAATCCAACCTATAAAACCACAATTGAGTCCAGAAATTCGCAAACTTACCACCCATAAACTAAATTATTGTTACGTTATTCATATATCTTCAAGCATTTGCTAAACAAAATATTTATTGAAACATAATTGTGTAGTTTTAAGTTAAAAAATAACCTAACATTGTTAAACTTATACCCACACAATTATATTTTAATCTATGTAAAATAATATCATCAATATATAGGTAGAATGTAACACAAACTTTGTTAAAATTTGCACATCTATTAACTACGTTCTGTCAAATAAATATATTTTAAATACTCACAGCTCTCCTTCATATCCCTCCGGACAGAGGCACACATACTTGGCGACGTCGTCCTTACACGTCGCGCCGTTCTGGCACTGGTTGTTCTCGCACTCGTCTATGTCGATCTACAATGATAAAAAATAAGCATCTATCGGTTACTGAATGTTTCAGTAACGATAAATAGGTAATACAGCTTACATGTTCTTATAAAAACAATTTGAAAATGCACTTTACATTACGACAACAGTCCACTGTTATAAAAGTACAGTAAAACACATTTTATTTGAAAGTATTCATCGATCATTCGTAGAAAATAAAAACTTCTTCGAGAAAAAACATTTTTTAAGTCTCAAAAACTAATGGATTCCTAACGAAACAGCATGAAAATGCTATAGACCAGTGATTCCCAAAGTGGTTTGTTTATATCGACCCCTAGGGTTCTATGACAACCTGCAAGAGGTCTGCGTCGCGAAAAAAAATTTGGGGGTCCATCAAATTGAAAACGGGGTCCACTATAGTGGATCTCAAGACATACACTAAATCAGGTAAGTAAGAGGTCTACCTAACACAGAAAAACATTGCAAGGGGTCTACGACACAAGAAAGTTTTGGCAACTCTGCTCTAGACCTTAAGAGCAAATTTTCTAAACAATAAGAAATACCTTGAACCCCTTGCACAAAGCCCTCCCTTAAAATTCCCTTACAGGCATGAGTCCCCCCGCGCACTCACCTGGCAGTAGTCGCCGTCGTAGCCGGGCGGGCAGGCGCACGAGTACGAGTTGCGCACGTCCCTGCAGTGCGCGCCGCGCCCGCACTCCTGCTCCAGACATAGCACGCAGCCCACGCCCTCGCTCCAGCCCCACGGTGACCCCGACCTGGTATATAACAATATTGAAAGATGCTTTAACCCAAATTATACGATAATCCATTTCTATTACTTGTTCTTACTCATTGCTAATATTATAATTGCGAAAGTAACTCTGCCTGTCTCTTCTTCACGTCTAAACTACTTAACCGATTTGGAAGAAATTTTGTTCAAAGATTGTTTAAAACCCGAGAAAGGATATAGGATAGCTTTTTAGCCGATAATCCCACGGGAGGAGGGAGATATACGCGGGTAGAAACCCACGAGGCAGAGCTAGTTCCAATGTAAATTAAACTTAATATTCCTTCTTCATTCGAAGTCTCTTATCATATCTTGCTAAAATATAATTAACAAATTTTAAATAATCAAGATACTTTTACTTTAAAGCGTAAAAAAGATAATAAGTTTCCTTTCTAAAACTAACCAATTTTACCAAGTAACAAATTGTACAGTTCTAATTAACCCTATATAAAATTAAAAAATACAAAACACTCACAGTAAGGCATAGTGCGGCTGTGCGGCGAGCAGCGCGGCCGCGGCGCCCACGAACAGCTCCTGCTCCGTGAAGTACGGGAGAAGTAACGTGCCCACGTGCACGGCGCCCATGCAACCCTGACACGCACACATACGATAAAACAAGGCTAGTTCACTCTTTTTGCTTTGATTTACTGTACCAAACAAATTATAATATGACATTTTTACCCATTCAGGAATTTTTAAATTGCATTTTTGGGGTATTTATTTACCTCAAAAAAATTCCAAGTTTAATGATAAAAAAAATTCTTTAATTGGAATTTTTTAAATAATCTTACTCTTAATATAAGAAAAACATTACCCAAGTTAGGAAACACTTTACTGAAACATTACCAGAAAGTAAGGATTCAACATACCTTGAAGTATTCTCCGGCTAGGTTGTCATCAAACTCGTCCCCTTCAGAATACTCCCACACAACTTCCGTCGTATTATCAATCTGTGAAGGTTAAATTTTCCTTAAATACCAGTTTTGATAATTTATGATACATGGGTTCTAGACGAAAAAATCAAATTACGGCCAGTAAATACATTTTACCATTCGAAAGTTTACATTAATTACTCGTTAGATTAAAGGTTCCCAAACTGCGCGTCGCAGGCTATATGCATGGTTATGTATATGTAATGTTTCTTGGGTTCTCAATTCACATACTGGCAATACGCGCAAAAGAGCTAGACACCATCGAAAAATCTCACATCATAAAACATCAGGTTGTAAAGGCATTCAGGTATTTTTCTTCTAAGGTTTGAAATGTTAGGTGCATATGTAAGTTGTGTTAATGTTTTGAGCTGGATTAAGAATTATGGCACGTTAGTTTTGAGTTCCCTTTTTCTTCTAATTTTTTTAATGTTTTTTTTTTAATTTTTATCTTTCACCTGAAAATATTGTTATAACTATAAGCTGAACGTCACGTTATTGGTATGTGCGTTACATCTCACCACGGGCACGGTGGCGGGCGGGGGCGGGCGGCGCGGCGCGGAGGCGTGTCGCAGGCCGCCCAGCGTGAGGAGGCCGCGCGTGACGAGGCGCTGCCAGGCCGCCACGTCGATGCTGTCCGCCAGGCTCGCCTCCTCGTGCCCGTCCGCGTCCACGAACGCGCCTGCAGACCAAACCATTTATTTATTTATTATTTTTTTTAATATCAGATTAAGCGGGCATTTGACCAACGTTTCACCTGATCTAAAGCGATAACGTGGTCTAGGATAGAGCATACCTGCTTAATAAATGCCTAGTCACGTTCGCTTTAAATAAGCCCAGATTATATTTATCAGGAAAAACAGCAGCCGGCAGGCTGTTCCACTCCTTGCTAGTGCGCATTGGGAAAGAAGCGCCAAATCGCTTGGTGCGTATAGTTGGGATGTCAATTACAAAAGGGTGGAAACCCAGCCGGCGCCTAGTCGTCCTGTGATAGAAGGATGAGGCTGGTAGCAGACTGTGCAGTTAAGCCATATAGCCGTTATAGCCATCTTAAGTTAAGCTGGCACGTTAAATTAACAAAATAAATTACCCACATTCATACAAAATTTTCATTTTTTTTAAACATTTGAAAGATTTTTTTAAGTTTTATAGCAAGGTTTGACGAGTTTCACACAAATAAAATTATTATTTTAATTATTTCAATAAAAATATTTTTTTGCATAATTACATCATTGACCTTTATCGCTCGAAGACCTGGATGTTTCGTAATTACACTTATCCAATTTTTAACTAAACAATAATTTATTTATTTATTTATTTATTATAATAATAGTAAATGTATTTATTGTAACAATGATATAAATAGATGATTTTATTTAAACCCCATGATAATTTTATTAGATGTGTGTTCGCAGCTTGTGTTTGCGGAATTTAAAGACACTTCGAACTTTTCAGAGTGCTCATATGAATCAATATATTTCTAATTACTAAACCTGATGTCTGTTCATCAAAATCACAATCTAGCTACTTCAACGTAGCCCAACAACTCTTTTACTGTAAAAGCCTACCTTTTATCTGCCCTTCCACGAAAGTCAGTCTCAAAGTGGTCCACTGTAGATGATCAGTCCTGGACCTCAGCGTTCTCAGCGCTGGCAACCCGCCCAGCCTCCACTGCACAGTGGCCTGTCCGCGGTACACGCCCACGCTGAACCACGCCCCTCCCGTGTTGTTCCTCTCCCCCTCTCCGTCAGCATCGTCTTCTAGCTCTGCACGGAATAATGTGCCACCCACTTTGCTCCTGTAATAAATATTAAAAATTAGATTGTTTTTACTAATATTATAAGAAGGAAAACTTTGTTTGTCTGTCTGTTTATTTGTTTGGTAGTAATGGTTAGGCTCAAAAACTACTGAAGTCGCACGGATCAACTAGTACTTTATAAAATTCAGTAAAACTAAAATATGTAGATAGACTTCAAATTGGATAGTAAATTTCCCTGCTCAAAACTATGTAAAAGATTTACGAACAAGATAAATTAAAAAAGTGACTTTTCATAAGTACTTTGTAAAAAGTTTACATGAATAAAAGGATTTTCTATTCTATTCTATTCTTGATATTTTGGCCTGAACAAAGCAATGAATTGCCAAAGAACAAGTATCGAAAATCAAATATTTTCAAGTGTAAATAATAATTTAAAAGTGAGTCAACAAAATTGTATCATCTTTTTTACAAATCAAATAAAAGGCCGGCGACACACTCGCGAGGCTTCTGGCTTTGCGGGTGCTTATGGGCGGCGGTGATCACTCACTATCTGGTGACCCGCCAGCTCGTTTGCTCGCTCTCATATAAAAAATATATTTATATATGTATATACCTGTATGTGATGGTAAGCGAGTGCGGCGGTTCCACAGTCTCGGCGAGGTCGGCGGACGGCGTGCGCAGCGTGTAGCTCAGCGTCGTGTTGACGCCGTCGAACGTCGCGTTTGATACGCACTCGTACCTACACACACACAAACATAAACGATGTTTAGTCAAACATAATTCTTAAAAAGTTTTAATGTAACACCAGTTTTGAAGAAAATATTTTATCGAAATAATTAGCCGTCTGAGGCATCGAAAACTAATAAATACCACTAATGTCCAGTTTCAATAATTTGTATTATATTATACTGTCCGTAAGTAAACAAGTCGTTTTACTTACGAACAGTACAATACTTTATTAGGCGTAAGTCTAAAGCGATTTGATTGATTAACTTGATTACGATTGGTTGATTATAACTGCTCGTCAATTAAAACGATTCGTATCTGTTATACTATGAAGTTACGTCGTTTATATGAACCAGGCCTGAGTAAGTCGTAAAGTTCTATCTTGTTTGTAAATTAAGAATGTAAATCTATCTACAATAAAGGCAAAAAACTTCAAACAAAGGCACTGATAGTTATTATTTAAAGTTAGGGCCCTCGCCCAGTAGCTACTTTTTGTCGCGATACAAACGCGTTACAAACACCCTTAATATATCGTTTTTTATTAAGAACTAATTAGTATATTTATATGCAAAAAAAATATGTCAGATACAAATGGAGATAAGATAACTTACCCTCTATCAAGATTCCTACAATGCGAATTAAGCGGACAACCCTGAAGCTGGCAGAACTCCACCTCGTCACACTGCTTGCCTTTGTAGCCGCGCGGACACGTGCAACTGTGAACAATATAATTATGGTTTTAATTCTTACGTAACCATGTAGATTCCTTACTCTAAAAAGTAAAAAAATAACCTAAATTTTATTTTTGTTGAAATCTATACAAAGTCGGTGCAAAATCTTGTTAAATTGATAATAATATGTAAAAACAAACTAGTTTGGGCAAAAGTTTTTTACAAGTTTATTTTATTTGTTAAATAATATAATTATTTTATATAATTTAAATGGAATTATGCTTTATTTCATTGAAAAATATTAGGGCAATTTTAAAACATTCTAGAAACACCTATAAATTAGTGAAACTGACATTTGAACGCCGCTTGTCATTGAGTTTTGTCTATTGACACTTTGGACTATAATGGTGCAAGATACCACTCGTCTCAGGAGTCGGTATCAGAACCTCGTTTGGTCTGACAACCCACCAGGTCATTCCAATCTCAGATTAAGCGGAGCATTTTCATAGTCACAAGAAGTATGTAGTGATAATGTGTGTAACATACAAGTTCTTTAAGGAAATTATCGTAAAGGATATCAGTAAATGCAGAACTACACCATAATAACATACAGCAGCATGTATACTCACGTATAACATTCCAGGTGTTAGTACAAGTCGCGTTATAATGTCCAGAACTACACAATGTTTATCTTATTTAATTTAGCACTAATTTAAATTTTACAAATATCCATATTATTTGTATCATATTTTCTTTGTTATTGTATTAACTGTCAATGAGCCAATGAATAAATAATAACATACAGCAGCATGTATACTCACGTGTAATCATTCCAGGTGTTGGTACAAGTGGCGTTATGATGGCAGGGGGTCGACGCGCACACGTCATCCGACACCACCCCCTGCAGCACCCCCATTGGGTCCAACTCCACTTCACCAAACGGTGGGGGGAGCGCCACCCCCTCCACTTGCAGGGGGAAGAACTCCACTATCGTCACGTTCACCCCGTTGGATATCTGCACGTCTTGTATGACGCCTTTGAAGTAGTCCGCGTCGTCTGGTTCGGGGTAGGTCTGTGTGATGTTCGCGGGGGTTGAGGTCTCGGGGAATATGGGGGTTGGTGGACCACCCAAGTATAAGACCTGTGAAACGAAATGATGAGAATGGCCAAAATAGTTCCTACAATAATAACTTTTCGCCAAAAATTAGAACAAATTTCCTCATTCTAAAAAGCAGAAAATAACTTTTATTTTATTTTTGTTGAAATCTATACAAAGTCGGTGCAAAGCTTGTTAAATAGAAAATAGGTGAAGGTTTACTTTATCTTTATCTTGACCGGTTCTATTTTTTAGCGAAAAGTTATTATTATTCTCCTTTTAGTGACCTGTGAATGGAAATCATATCATCTAGTCACTTTTTCACATCATAAAACAAAAAGTTATAGTTATCACTTTAATCTTTACCTTTAATCTTTTATTATAGTTATCACTTTAATCTTTACCTGTGCATCAAGTTGTTTTGCAGCTGATATCGACTTCCTGAAGTATTCCGTTCCGTTCAACTTCACTTGTACCAACGTTGAATTGCGCACCACCTAATATAAAAAAGTCAAGGTTGTAATAAAAAACAAAGGGGTACTTTAAATAAACATTAGCTATATCGATCCCACACAAATTAACTCGCATTGTGACGCGACACGAAAAAGGCATTTCAAGTAAGAACCCTCTTAAAAGGACCTAGTCTTTAAAAGGGCATTATCATATCCGACTTGGGCTATAATATGCAGAAAAGGTCTGAATGAACAGACTTAAAAAAAACACACCTGTATGAGATGCAGGTGCCCGTTGTCCAGCCTGGTGCCGCCCACCGTGTAATCCTCAGGAGTGTGGTTGAATCGTAAATGGACCAGCAGTTCTCCAGCTTTAAGCGATGCACCCACTAGAGTTTCATCCGTGCCGCCGAACCTAGTAAAACAATATTTAAGTAAAATAAGTTGTACATTTTTATTTCATTATTGAAACTTGTAACTTATATTATATTTTCTATAAATAAAATAAATAATTTGGCATGCAGGTAGATGTTATGACGTAGGCATCCGTTAAGAAAGGATTTTGATCGAATCCTTCCTCTTCATAACATTAGTGTATATTTATTAAATTTCCCGCAACCTCACCGTGCAGACCCCGAGCCGAGGTAGAATATCTGTCCCGTAGGTTTGCGTGTGCGTATAAACATGGATATATCGAGTGCGGGGTGCACCGCGCGTCTCGCTGCATCTTACACTCGGAGTGATAATTGTTATCTATATTGTAAAAATCCACTGTACTCACCGTGCAGACCCCGAGCCGAGGTAGAATATCTGTCCCGTGGGTTTGCGTGTACGGATAAACATGGATATATCGAGTGCCGCGTGCACCGCGCGCCTCGCCGCGTCTCGCACTCGCACCAGCACCACTGAATGACGGACTGCTGATTCCTGGCCGAAGGTCGCTGCTGTGTAGTCTGAAAATAAATATTTTTATTAAAAAAATATATTTTTTCATCTAAGTCGAGTTTACAAATCGTGGTTTAATCAACACAAAAAACTAAACCCAATTGGCTGTGGCCCGCGTATATCTCCCGTGGAATTTCCGGGATAAAAACTGTCCTATATCCTTTCTCGGGTTTTATACTATCTTGCTTATTCAAAATTTCAAGTAAAAAGTAAGGAAGTAAGAATTCTAACGTGAAACCTATTGGTAAATAATTATCCAACCTCCAGTATTTTAATATTATCTTTACAACGGTAAAATTTAGTCATCACACAAATCTATGTTCGTACGTCGTAACATTTTAATCTGTGCTCTAAAAAAAAATAAAAAAATTCTAAATTCTAAATTCAAAGTCAAAGTCAAAACGTTTATTTTCCAAATTGGCCTCTTTCGAGGCGCTCTTACGACAAATTCTGATTTAAATTACTAACACTTTAAAACACTCACTATATTGGCACGTATGTCCCAAATACGGCCTCGGGCAGGAGCACACGAACGTGGTCCAGGCGTCCTCGCAGTGGCCGCCCGACCTGCAGGGGTTCGGCTCGCACTGCGGGGTGCGCGGGCACGACGCCAGCACTCCTTGGAGGACGATCCTCGCGCCCTCCCCCTCCTCCCCCTCGCTCTCCGGTTCCGCCTCCTCCCCCTCGGCCCAGTCGGCGCCGATGCGCTCGGTGCTGTATTCGGGACTGGTGGCGTTGGAGTCTTCTGGTAATACCTGAGTCAAAAAAGATACAATTATAATAATTTGTTTTATATACGTGTTTAAAATGGAACATGAAAACAAGTCTCGCCTTTTGATTATCATCAAAATATTTTACAGCATAAATCCAATCCTATGAATTTTGATAGATAACAAGAAATAACACGTTAAATTATTTTATTTATTTATTGCAAATTGTTCATTTTAGTTGCTTTATATCCGTATCTCGACCGAGCATAGCTTGATCCGCCCTTGAACGATATTATTACAAATTATTTTTCAATCATCCGCATCATACAAGACTATTTTGTCAAAGGTGCTAATTATTATTTTCAACTAAGTATATACATTCTCTAACTTTCAAACATTCTATATCTTTATAAATATTCTCTAACCATATATATCTATAACGTTTGTATTATCTATGATACCTAAATCAAACGAATTATCACTCACCCAATGTTGGTTAACAACCACATCCTGAAAGCAGCCCACAAAGAAATTGGGACCATGGGTCAGTGTGGCGAAGGAAGAGCCAGCAGTCCCAAGTCTTGTGGAGGGGAATGACGTCACGCTTGCGTTGAACGCCTCGTTCTGACTGATGGGGTATATTGTCTGCTCCTCGTTCGCGGAGAGCACCACGTGCGACGAGTTGATGGTTACGAACACCTGGATTTAAAAATTATAAAATAAAAATTTAAGAATTGATATTTCGATAAGGGTGCTTAGTGCTATGTGGATTCATTAAGAAAGTCAGAAAGATAGAAAGAAATAAAGATCATCTATTCTAGAAACACACAAGAAATATAAAATAAAAACACCAATAAAAATTGGAATAAAGAGAAAAACAAAGAAACGCAAATAATTAAATAGACAAAAAGTGTATGGCAGTGCATTTTTGGAAAATGGTGACCACTCAAACTTAAAAGCATTACCAACTATGATTTAAAAATACCTTGATAATTTAAACAGATATTACAATAAGTCATTGAAAATGAAGTAATAAAAATACCCAAGAAATATAATAATTAAATTATAAGTGTTAGACATTATCTTACTTTATTAAATAAAATACTTTTTAAAGGATTTTAGACGCGGTTTATTATACATTATTTTACGGCCGTTTTCAATAATGTATTAAAGATTATGGATAGATTGTAATCTTAGATTAGACACTTGATTGTCAAAAGTCATAACAAAGGCTATCCGTTGACAGCTTATTGAAATCAAAGTAAGTGCAAATAGATAAATTTGCCTGACTTTAGTAAGCAAAACAAGGGATAGATAGAATATTGAAAACGGCCGTTAGTGGTCACGGGTGACTGACCCGTGGGAACTACTCGCGTTAAAGCAAACACAAGCTTATCCTATAATCTTACCTTCTGCCAATTACTATCGTTCAAATTGGAGCCAATAAACACCCCCTCCCACTTGTTCAACAGGCTCGAGTGCAGGTTCAGCCTCCCGTTGGACAGCTCCAGGAAGAAGTACGTGAGCCCCCGCCCCATGGCCAGCAGACCATTGCCCAGGGTCGTCTTGAAGCGGAACGAGATGTCGTAGCCTTCTTCCCGGGAGGTGTTCACTTCCACGTAGCTGCTCTTTTCGAGGGACATTGTTGTTATCTGTGTGGATGGTTAAAATTGAGATATGATAGAGTAGTTAAATAATTCAATATGCGAAGTTTCACCCGCGTATATCTGCTATTCCAAAAATCTATTCTATGTCCTTACTCGGGTTTCAAACAATCTCTGCAAAAAATTTCATGCAATTCGGTTCAGTAGTTTCGGAGCCTATTCAATTCACCAAACAAACAAAAAAATCATTTTATTTCCTTTTTATAAGATCGGTATAGACTGTGGTTGCACCTTTTTTATGGCAAGTGGATCACCTGATGTTAAGTGATGACCACCAGGAACATCAGGAGTGTCCAAGGTGCTTTGCCGGTCTTTGATGGACATAACGTCTTTTGAAAGTCCCAATGTTGAATTTGTTCCGAAACGCCGCAGATGGAAGGTTTCACAGTTTCACCGTCCGTAGAAAAAAGTTGCGGGTGAGTGGTAGAACGCATCTTGTCGCACGTGGTGCCGTGGAAGCCGCTGTCGCAGGAGCAGTTGAAGCGGTGGCTGGTCTCGTGCTGCAGCCAGGGCCGGCACAGGCCGCGGCCGGCGAGCGCTGTATAGTGTATATGTACGGTCGCACCTTGTCGCACGTGGTGCCGTGGAAGCCGCTGTCGCAGGAGCAGTTGAAGCGGTGGCTGGTCTCGTGCTGCAGCCAGGGCCGGCACAGGCCGCGGCCGGCGCAGGGCGCGTGGTCGCAGCCGGTGAGCGCCACGGTGCAGTTGCGGCCGCCCCAGCCCGCCGCGCACGCGCACTCGTACGACGCGTGCCGGTCGTAGCAGCGCCCGTGCCCACACGGCGCGTATCTGGTGTATATTTTTTTTATTATTATTATTACACTGTTAAAATGATACAAGTTTTGTGAAATTTCAATTACAGTTTCGATGTTGTCGCAGTTATAGGCAACCACTAAACTGAATTAAATTAAAAATTAATTTTTAACATTTATTTGGAGTAAAATTAAAATCAAAATAGAAACGGATTTATTTTAATTCACCTGTGGTAATTGAATCCTAATAAATAAAAAAAAAACTTAAAATGCCTCAAGTACCCCATACACCCCATACACCCCACTCATCGATATGCAAGTCTCGGAAAGGCAGAACTGCCCTCAAGCACTCGTTGATCTCGATCTCGCAGTGCTCGTCCTCGTATTCAACACACATTATCGTCGATGTCACACACACCACACACACGCACGCTCTCGTCTCAGTGAAGCAGAACTGACCTCAAGCACTCGTTGATCTCGATCTCGCAGTGCTCGTCCTCGTATTCAACACACATTATCGTCGATGTCACACACACCACACACACGCACACTCTCGTCTCAGTGAAGCAGAACTAACCTCAAGCACTCGTTGATCTCGATCTCGCAGTGCTCGTCCTCGTATTCAACACACATTATCGTCGATGTCACACACACCACACACACGCACACTCTCGTCTCAGTGAAGCAGAACTGACCTCAAGCACTCGTTGATCTCGATCTCGCAGTGCTCGCCCTCGTAGCCGGGCGCGCAGTCGCAGCGGTAGCGGCCGATGCCGTCGATGCACGCGCCGTGCCCGCACGGGGACGACACGCACTCGTCGATGTTGGTCTCGCAGCGCGCGCCCGTCGTGCCCGCCACGCACACGCACTCAAATCTGAGGGGAAATTATTGCACACACACAATTATTGCACAATACAAATTATATTTTGAGGGGTTGATACAATCCCTACCCCAGAAAATAACAGGTTAATAAAACTAAAAAAAGTCTTTTTTTTATTTTTAATAAGGTCGCAAAGTGATAAAAGGCCCCGCAAGTTTAAGAGGGCGCATTCCAAATTTACGTGTTCTTTTTTTATTTCATGATCTAAGATATATAATATATAAATAAATATAAGCTAACATTACCTATGTTTAATCATTCGTGAAAAAACATAGTTTCAATTATGCGCCTGTTTTATAACATAGCGTTAAATATCGACGCAGGTAAACAGGACAACGGGTTATCCCCCCACTCACCCTCCCGCGCTCTCGATATCGAAGGGCTGGTAGAAGACGCGCGGCAGCAGCATGTGCGGCTGCGGGCCCACCTGCACGGGCGGCGCGTCGGGCGCGCGGTACAGGCTGCTGTTGCTCCTCTCCAGGCACACGCCGTCGTACTTGCACGGGCTGCTCTCGCATTCTTCGATGTCGATCTCGCAGTTTTTACCTGAACATTAAGGTTGTTATAAGTCACCTTACGTACGACCAGGAATAAGGCCGCAAATGTAGTTTTAAGTCAATTTAAAAGAAAAAAAGAAACATTCATTCATTTCACATACCATACATAGTAAAAAGACTAAGAAATTAGCAGAAACAACATTGAAATATATTAATACTACACAAAAAATCATAAGTATGGCAGTTAAATGAAAGGGGGGTGCCCTTTCATTTAACTGCCATACTTATACATATACACTCGGTCTGTAAACTAAATAAACAAAGGCACTAAAGAGACGTGTTGTTCGGATCACTTTTCAACAAATTAAAAGCACTTATTAGAAAACTAAGAAACTTTACATATAATTATTCATTTCAGAAGCCATGCATAAAAAAATAATCATGACAGATCATGCAAAGGACAACCATTAAACTAAATAACTACACAAAATAATACATAAGTATGGCAGTGAAATGAATAGGCAGACCGAGTGGGGGTCTATAAACTAAATACACAAAGGCCCATTTCAACACATGAAAAACACTTATTGGAAAACTAGGTTAATATTTTATTCTATCATAGCTATTGAGGCTACTACCAAAATAAGTAAAGTTATCGATATTAGTTAAGCCCGAAGCATCTAGTGCCTGTATCAACTATGCGTGTCAGTACATACCAGTGAAGCCCTGATGACACACACAATGGTAGTCGTTCAGGTCGTCGATGCACGTGGCGGCGTTGCGGCAGGGCTGCGGCGCGCACTCGTCGATGTTGGTGTCGCAGATGACCCCGCTGTAGCCAGTGCCGGTGCAGTCGCATATGAAACTGTTGAGTCTGTCCTCGCAATGCCCGCCATGTTGGCAGGGCTCCGACTGTGAAGAGAAAAAAATATTTTGCATTGTTAATAAAAAAAACATTTCTAAATCTAGAAATGTGTTGTGAACTCTGCCAAATCCCACTTCTGACGTGTCTTTCCGGCAATCAAACTAAATCTAAAAATTACTACTTTTACGTAAGTGCTAAATTATCAGCTGATTGGAAGCAATGTAAAATAAAATTGATAAATTGCTTTATTAACTCCCACGAATTTAACAATGGAAAATATAATTAACATACTCATACACTCAAATAGCAAAAGCATACATTTACATATAAACCATTATAATTAATCATTACCATAAACAAATTAAAAATTAACATGATATCGATGCCCAAATTGTATACATTATGAACATCATTGATCAGTTATATGTAATACTAGTGACTAGTGACGTACCTCACAATCATCGATATCGACTTCGCACCGCGGCCCGGTGAGCCCTTCCTGGCAGAGGCACGAGTAGCTCGCGATGCCGTCCACGCACGTTGAGCCGGCCGCGCACGGATTTGCGGCGCATTCGTTAATGTTTATAGAACAGTCCTTGCCTAAAATAAAATTATAACGACTTCATTAACTATTAAAATTCACTTGAATCGGAAATTAAAAGATATGTAAATAACATCTTATTCAGTCCTACACAATTAAAAAACATCCTGTTTAATCCAATTTAAAATATCGCCCGATTTTATATCGGTCAGTTAGTATTTCCGAAAACATCACAAAATTATTTCACATGAATATGAATATTAATATTGTTACAAAAATAGACATTACATCGTCCATTGTCTTGTCACAAAATGAGCACAAGTTATATCATCTACAAAATTAGTAAATTACATACTTAAACAAAATTTGTCAAATCTAGCAAAAATTAAATACGTTATAATCAAACTAATATTTCCTAGAACTGACGTTGAACCTCCCCCCCACAAAAAAACGAGGTCATCACCCACGCCGTGTCTCAGACCGTGAAGATATACGAAAACATTGTAGCGTACCGCGCAGTGACTCTGAAATTTCAACACAATAACTATAATAATGTGTAATTACACACGACCGACCTTCGAAGCCTTCCACGCACGTACACTCGTAGTTGTTCTCCAAGTTCTGACACGTCCCGCCATTCTTGCACGGCGAGGAAAGGCACTCGTCTATGTCTTGCTCACAACTGTCTCCTGTGTAGCCTATATTAATAAAAAAACTCTTATGTTAAAAAGAAACATACAGTTACAATAAAGGTATAAGATCTCCCATGGTTCTAGTTGTATATTTGTACCCTATGTCCAGTAATTGTGGAAAATTGCATTTATAGTATCTAAGTGAAATTTGCTGGGATATTTATATTGTTAATATCATAATACATAAACAAACAAAACTAGTACAAAGACTATTTCAAGATACTTCAAAAAAATACATACCTGGTTTACAATAGCATTGATATGAACCCGGGACATTGACACACACTCCATGGTTACAAATCTTGGGCATCAACGCGCACTCATCTATGTCTATTTCACAATATCGACCTAAAATAAAAACAAAAACACTTCACAATAGTGCACTTACAATTCAAAATTAAAATAAAGTTGCGAGAATTCAAACATAATACAATAACGAACCTTGAAAATTCAATATTAGAAATAATAATAGGCAATGCCACCGCATTTGTATAACAATTAATATAAAAGTATTATTTAAATGAAGATCACATCTAAACTAAAGGAGTCATATCAATTTACATATATAGCAGTTTACACAAGTGATTTATACTTGTACGTGGACAGGTGAATCATAATACGAAACGACCGCAAGTTATCTTCAATTACGTAACGTCGACACTACCGTTGTCATAATTGTTTAATTAATTACTAACAAATTTAAATAGCTTCATTATTTATTTAATTAGCTTATTTATACGAAATTCAACGGTATTCAAAATTAGTTACCCGCAAGCATTAGCACAACACTATACAACTGTCAACGTCAAATGTCAGTCAGTTGCAAACGTCAGTCGGACTAACGTCAAAGTGTCGTGATCTGTTTTGGCAATGTTTCTCGTATTATTTATTTAATATAATTGAATTAAACACACAATTATTTATAAAAGTGCAAAATTAAATAATCAATAACGACGTACTATAAGGAAGAGTAATACGTACAAATGAATTGCAATAAAAATCGAGATGATTTACTTAACACGGAACATTTTAAGGTTAAGTCGTAAACAAACAATTTTCGTAAATTTCACCCACTCGAGAGCCGCAAATGATTCAAAGAGTGATGAAAAATATAGTAGAAATAAAAACTTCAAGATATTATTAGAGGAAAATAAAAATAAAATTGTTTTCAATTCATACTTGGAACACGAAAAGTTAGAATTAGGTTATTTTAGATATCATTTAAAAACAATCACGAAAGCGAAGAAGAATCTTAGAAGGACTATAGAGGAGAAGAGTTTGCCGCCTTTGCCACTATCATTGCAGTATTTTGTCGAAAAAGATAGACTTTTAAAAGAAGAGTCTACTGAAGAAAACGGAGAAATAAAACACTCGATATTTCAATTGCCGTACGCGACTCCGACCCCTATAGAACACTGCGATGAAAACCAGACCTTAGCAAACAATAACAATAATAATTTGGCTGAAATCAAACCTGTAGCACGTGGAATTGATGAAGATGAAGAATTTGATCGCTCAAACTTGAAAAAATGGATGACAAATTACGAACATTTCGACGACACAAAATTGTCGGAAGATTTGGAAGATGAGGATGTTGAAAATGTGTGGCACGACCAATACGGTACACCTGACCCCACCTGCAGTATCAGTAGGGTTAGTTGCGGAGGCTGTGGGGCTCTCCTGCATTGCAACGATCCTGCCATTCCCGGGTACTTACCCAGTGAGATATTCAAGGGGCGCACTGACAAGGAATTGAAAACTATTGAGTGTCAGAGATGCCACTTTCTAAAGGAATATAATATTGCTTTGGACGTAACGGTGCAAGCTGAGGAATATGAAAAACTACTGCAATCTATTAGGTACAGTTATTATTACTATAAAAGTTATAGTTATTATTTTTCATTAGGAACTTTGCAAAGTTAACTTTAATATTTTTTTTGATTTGCTTTAAATATAATATTATGTGAATGTGTGCTATATTTTCATGTAAGGCAAAGCTAGAAATTTGAAAATATCACAACAATATACTTTGTTCCTACCTAAGTTTATTAAATATCTATTGCTTTTACATTCCTCTTATTTTCTAGGTATGTTAAGTCATTGGTCATACTCATGGTGGATTTACTTGACTTCCCTTGTTCCATCTGGCCTGGTATTGTTGACATCATTGGAAAAGAGAGACCTATACTATTAGTAGCTAACAAGGTAATGTAACACTGAATTTACTAGCAAAAGGATAAAACAACATTTTTAATTTACTAAATCGTTAATAAAATAAAGTGATCTGATAAGAGTTCCATATTTTCATAGGCAATACAGAACCCTTATAATGTTATTGCAGTACATACACAAATATATTACAATTTAATTTACATACATACAGGATATACACAAACAACTTATCATTTTCAAATACATTTTATTTATTTCAGGTGGACTTACTTCCCGGTGACAGTATTGGCTACTTAAAAAGAATAAAACAATCACTAATGGCAGAGGTAAAAAAGACGAAACTAGCGGAAGGCAACATCAAGTATGTAGGACTAATATCAGCCAAGACAGGATACGGTGTAGAAGACCTCATAACAGCTATGTTCAGAACATGGCTGTATAAAGGAGATGTGTTCCTAGTTGGCTGCACTAATGTAGGTAAAAGTTCGCTTTTTAATGCGCTACTACAATCCGATTACTGTAAGGTACATGCTGTAGATATTGTACAAAGAGCAACTGTTAGTCGATGGCCTGGCACAACATTGAATTTGCTGAAATTCCCAATAAATAGACCTTCTGCTTGGAAACTACAGAAGCGAAATGAGAGGCTCGAATCAGAAAAGCATTTACTAAAAGTTGAAAAGCAAATACGAAATGCGCAAGTTCAAGGAAAGAATTATACCGAAGCCCCATCATTAATAGGTCATATCGGAAGAACGTTCTCCGACTATGAATACTTACAAGAAAACATTTTAGAAAAGAAACAGCCCTTGAAGGTTTTAGACGAGAAACATGAACTATTCCGAAAAAGTAAATGGTTATATGACACTCCAGGCGTGATACATCCTGACCAAGTTCTACCACTACTTAGTACTGAAGAACTGCTTTTAACAGTGCCCAAGAAATTGATAAGACCTCAAACGTATTACATAAAGAAGGGATACTCTATCTTCATCGGTGGCTTAGCTAGGATCGATCTCGTAGATTGCTTAGCGCCTTGTCGATTTACAATCTTCTGCTCCGAATGCCTTCCTATAACTGTTGTTAAAACTGAGGACGCTGATGATATGTATGAGAAGTTTGTTGGTACAGAATTATTTGCTGTACCAACTGGTGATGCGGAAAGACTGAAAAAGTGGCCGGGGTTGAAGAAATGTGAAGATATGTTGGAATTTACTGGCGAAGGGCCTAAGATGTGTTGTGGGGATATCGTGTTGTCATCCATCGCGTGGGTTTCGGTCACGGCTAAAGCGGATACATTCTGTGAAGTGGATGCTTGGACTCCTGAGGGTAAGGGCATTCATAAGCGGTACCCCCCATTGTTACCTTATTCCGTGAGACTGAGAGGCAAGCGTATTGTCGATACGCCGGCGTATAAGTTAGGCAATGTGTTTGTAGAAGAAGAAAAATAATGTATCGAATATTAAATGTATAAAACTTATATGTGGCTTTGATTTCAGTTTTACCTACTCGTAAAATTATAATATTTTTATTAAATTTTCATATAATTGAAAATATTCGATTTCAATACAGCGATTAAAATTATATAACCGTTTTTCACACTCGATAGTTGAAATGAGAAAAAAAACTTATTTAAATAATTTGCATGAATTTTTAATTTTATTATGATAAGTAAATTGATATAACTTTTGGAATATATTTTCATGTTTTTTCCTCTAGACCAAAGTTTTCCAAACATTAGTCTGCCAAGGGCCAGTCATTGTCACGCTTCGTGACCCACTTAATACTTTTTAACCTAAGCTAGTTCCGTTAGATAGGTACATTTTTTGTTTCAAAAGGTTTTCAAAGCTACATACATTATTAGCATTGTCTATTAAGTCCCAAAACCATTATTAGTCACACATTGACTCTCGCTTTTTTATCGGTGATGTTATGCAGCAAATAACCTTCTGTCGCCTCTTACGACACCTACGGGTAGAAATAAGGTGACGACACATGTATTCTAACCCACCCATATCTAGGTTACCACACTTATACAACACTATATCAAAATATTCCAAAGATATAGATATGTTTAACAATTCATCTAAATTTTATCTATTGGCGCATACAGATATCCGTAAAATTAATAATATAAATAAATAAATATATAAGTTTTGACGTACATACGCCACTTCTAATTCTAGGTTAATTATTTTACCTACCCATGGGTGTCGCAGGAGTCGACAGAGCGTAATCTGCTGCATAACATCTTCAGCTAGAAAAGAGTGGGAGCCGAGCATTGCACAATTAGACCAAGCTCGTACCGGTGTAAGTACCGCCTCCCAGCAGAAGACCGGCGTGAAGCAGTATTGCACTGCGTTTCGTACGGTGAGCTGGTGCCGGGAGGCCTGTCTTCCCGTCCCATTTTTCCTCCTATTCTGTTCTCTTCCAACTTCCTATCATTAATCCTTTCCTCCCCTTCCTTAAGCCGACAAGGCATCTGCGACATTTTATGTTGCAGATGTTCATGAGCTGCGGTCAGTCACTTAACATCAGGTGAACCGCATGCTCCGCTTTCCCGCTGTTACATAAAAAAATGTAAGACTCAAACAATTGAATAATTAACAATATATATTTTTTATTTAACACATACAAACAATATCCTAACTCTGCAAACATGATACCCTTATAAAGAATTATTTATTATATCTTTAACTTTACACCGCCTACAATGTTTCTCTTATACCGCTTACCTGCTATAACATGAAAAAAAACTACGTACCCGTGTGTCCCGGCTGGCACTGGCAGCGCGCGATGCCGTTGTCGAGCGCGAGGCACGTGCCGTTGTGGCACGGCGACGACGCGCACGCAGACTCCGCGCTCGCGGCCGCGCACCGCCACGCGCCATTTTGTTCCACGCACTCCTATCGTGACAGTACACAGTACGTACAGTACAATCAATTATAACAGATTTACGGCCGTTTTCAATATTCTATCTATCCCTTGTTTTGCTTACTAAAGTCAGGCAAATCTATCTATTTGCACTTACTTTGATTTCAATATGTTGTCAACGGATAGACTTTTGACAATCAAATGTCATTTAATTTGAGATTACAATCTATCCATAATCTTTGATACATTATTGAAAACGGCCGTTAGAGTCATTAATCTGTTGTGATCTATACATATAATAAAGCAGTAACCAAACCATTTCTGTACATTGAATATTTTTTAAAAAGAGTAATTGGTATGCAATATGTATGTTCTATAGACACCAAATCCATGTTTAGAATTTTTTTTTCTGTTTGTCTGTTTGTCTGTTTGTCTGTTTGTCTGTTTGTCTGTTTATCTGTTTGTATGTTCGTCAATCACGCAATAACCACTAGGCAGATTTTGGTTAAATTTCACATGTTGATAGACCATAATTAGGTGCAACTTATAGGCTACATTTTATTTGGAAAAAAATATTTTTAGGGGTGGCTTCCCATACATGTAAACGGGGGTTAAAAAAATAAATTTACGAGTACATAATTAAATAAGGTATCATTGGATAGGTCTTTAAAAATGAAATGGAGGTTTCTAAATGTGTTTTTTGCTAAAATAAATATTTTTTGAGATATACGCTTCTAAAGTCGTGAAAATGTCATACCACGTGGCAATGTGAGATTTTGGTTGAGTTGCGGACATGAATTTTTATACTCTTAACGTATAGATTAAGACGTTACAAATACTCAATAAATTATTAAAAATCTTCAAAAAATAACAAACTTTCCGCCCGCGGCTTCACTCGCGTGGTCTACAATTTTCTGTAATTTTCTTTATTCAAAAGGCGCGCGCGCAGTGTGAGATTTTGGTCAAACCTATTTTCATAGAAAATTAAAAAAAAAACTATAGAAATTCGTATATATCAGCGGCCTTGCGACCGTAATTTTTTTTAAACTTTTGTTGTGCGCCTCTAAAAATACAGATATTAGTGACCCACGCGTGCGAAGCCGCGGGCGGAAAGCTAGTAATAAATAAAATATTTGTTCCAATATGTAGAGTTTATTTTTCACTCAAGACATATTTATAATTATAAGATATAATATAGTATAGAGGGACGTCGCGAGGATTTCATTGCTTCCCCTCCCCCCATTAATGCGTAGTGATTATCAGTCCCCTTAATCCTATCGAAAAAGATTGGGAACCCCTGAATTATACAAAGACAAACAAGTTGTCTCCGGGACGACCTAAGAGATGGGATTTTAAACCGTGTAATGAAATAAAAATGGCTGAATGTACAAACACATGCGATCTCAACGTCGATAAACAAAAAAATATTTCTTCATTTATTTCAATATTTATCTGTTTTAAAAAATATATTATATACTGTTTATTTGCAAAGAATTTCGTATACATGTTAAAGATTACTATTTTTTTGCAAGTTTTTGAAACGTTAATCAAAAACAGAAACCATTTGAAATTTCAATATTTATCTGTGTTAAAAAACTATATTATATACTGATTATTTGCAAAGAATTTCGTATATAGGTCAAAGTTAAACTATTTTTTTGCAAATTTTGAAATATTAAACAAAGACAGACACCATTTTAGAGACATCAAAAATTTCCAAAAATCTTAAAGATGCACTATGGATCAACACATAAACAATCAGACTCACCTGTCGATGCGGGCACGGCGCGGCCCTACAGTCCAGCGGCAGCTCGCACACCGCGCCGCCGTACCCCGGGCGGCACTCGCAGCCGTCAGCGCGACAGGAGCCCCCGTTGGCGCAGCCCCGCGCGCACGCCTCCCCGGCGCTGGCCCCGGCGGGCGCGCTCGCGGTCACTTCGCACCTCGCCCCGGACCAACCCGCTTCGCATTCGCAACGGAAACCGTTCGGCTGCGATACGAAAATAAATAGTTCAAAAAAATAAAGTACAATGTAAATTTATATATTACTAGCTCTCCGCCCGCAGCTTCGCTCGCGTGGACCTGGCGATTCGAATTTTTCTCGCCGTAAAAACCATGCTTGAACTTCAACGAACATTTAAAAAAAAGAATAATTTTTATATATAAGAAGATATAAACGTTTTGACTTTGACAATTTGATCGCGAGGAAGTTTTTTAATCCGGTATTTAAGCATAGTTTTTAAATTCCTTGTTACATGTACAACCTTGACCCTGCTCCCATTAATTACTGCTTTCACGATTAAAGAAAACTAATATGTAACCCTTATTTTACCCGTGTGGCGACAGATTAGAATACATGTGTCGCCACCTTATTTCTAGTCGTGGGTGTGGTAAGAGGCGACACCCAAGGTAATTCTGCTGCATAACCTGTATAGTATATACCCACCCTTTAAATTTTTTATTTAACCCTAACCATTTACAAATCAAATACCGCATCACTTTATCACATCATACAATACCTTTACTCTGCAAATATCAAAATATTATAAAAAATTCAATCCACTCACAGTATCCCTACAGCCGGTGGCGTGAACGCACGGATTCGACGCGCAGCGTTCCGCCTTCAATTCCGACAGCGCTTTGCCCGCCGGACCCACCTCGCAATATGTACCTGATATGTAATTGCCATTTAATAACTGATCCAAAAGAAACCATATCGAAGGTTATTTAACATCAATTAATGCCCAGTTCCTATAAAGATAAAACGAGTCGTTTTAATTACAGTACAATATCTACTAGGCGCAAGTCTAAAGCGTATCTACAAGTATGACTAGCTTTCCGCCCGCAGCTTCGCTCGCGTGGACCCGGTAATTATTTGAATTTTTCTCGCCGTAAAAACCATGCTTGAACTTCAACGATCATTTAAAAAAAGAATTGTCCAAATTGGTCCAGCCGTTGTTAAGTTATGCGCTTACGAACACATTTTGCGATTCATTTTTATATATAAGAATAAACGTGGCGTTAACATAACCACCAAATGGGTTGCGATTGGTTGTTTGTAACCGCTTAATGAAAACGATTCATATCTGTTATACTATTTCGTTCCGTCGTTTATAGGAACCGGGCCTTATACAATTACATTTTGAAATTAAAGGTATTGATAACTTTGTTCTTTAACCGCAAAATGTATTCTTGCAAGATGCACAACATTTAAAACAATAAATAACACTAATACAATACATTCTTCATTCAATCTAAAAAATTAAAACATAGATATGAGAACGGCTCCCTAGAAGAGGACTTCTCTATAGAGTATCTCTTCTTATCGACGACTTATTTACTTTTTTATTAAATTTTCCTTCAAAAAAAGGAGAAAATACATGCTTTTTTTTATTATAAATGAATTAATTTTTTATTATATATTTTTAAAATATATACATGCTTCCAACTCACAAACGTTTAGATTCACTAAATGATTAAATCATACGGTTGAACATTTAAATTGTATCATACATTACAACTAATTCCACATGCTATTAAAACTGAAGGGAAAAAATATTACTAAAAGTTTTCTTATTTTTACTGAACTATTTTATTCAAAGGTTTCATATTTTTCTTTCATATCGAACCTTATTCATTATTAAACAAAACCCTACTTAAAAAAAAACATGACAAAAATCAAACCAAATCACAACGAAGCACAACAATGCTAACCAATGACAGAATGAGGTTTTAAAATGGAACATCTACCAACCAATGAGAATGAAACAGTTAAAGCCAATAATACATTATAATGTATAGATATGTTATATCCATATAAGACAATGTCGTCTTTTGAGAATCACTTCATAGTTAAATTTAAAACTCCTTTATTTTTGAGTTCTTACCTATGATATTATAGTTTCCTTTTATATTTTTATTTGCAGAATGGTTCGTGCATTTTCTAATTACAAACGAAGGCATTTTATTGCTTTCTGTAGTAACCAAGCCACCGTTGCTATGTAAAGTTCTTTCAACAATCGTTCGTAACCAAGGGAGTGTGAATGTGTCAATTTGAAATCTCAAAATTAGCGTGCTAGTAACATATCTATAGTTATATAATATCATTGGTTAAGCTAACTCCACGACACCAACATTCCAGTAGTTTCCATACACTTAGTACCTTATTCCTAAACTTGGTCCCAAAAATAAAAATGCTGATAAAGGTGCGTTTATATTACTTGTGACGCGGCGCTCTGCTGCACTGTGTGGATAAATGTTTATACATTATATGTAAAGTATATGGTTTGTTTAAAAATACATGGGTACAAAATATTATGAGTAAAATGTGCTTACTGAAAACTTTGCTATGATTATTTAGTATATTAATATCGCTTACATAATAAGATATAATAAAATTAAGGAAAATATATTAAAAGTGTTAAAACCTCAAACTACATGCGTTTCAGCTGCTTTATTATGATATAAATATGTTGTCAAAAAAAGTATTAATAAATATGATACTAAACCATTTATTTAACAATAAAACAACATTTTTACAGCTTGATAAGGTTCTCCTTCACGTTTCACCGTTTTCAGTTCAGCCACCTATGGTGGAGTCAAGTTTGCTTGGGAACAGTTACGACATTATCTGTCTTGCAGTTACCAATGTACCTTATATCAAGGACTTTGCCAGGGGAGTGCAGCTGCCCCTTCCCTTTTAGATTCGAAAAAAGGTACCAAAAAAAGAGACGAGCTCTGCAATACTTTTTTATTATATTCATGTCAACAGGATGTAAGGGGATGGAAGGGGTTGGGGTTCCCCCCCCGCCCTTCCCTCCAGCCTATCTGCTGGCGACGCCCCTGCTTCCTATTGGGAAATCTGTGATTTTGAAGTTGGGCACCCTTACGTCTCTATATGGTAACTCACCCCTGTATGGAGGTGCGCATGCGCAGGTGAAGGTGTCGTTGGCGCGCGTGCAGGTGCCGCCGTTCTGGCATATGCCCGACTCGCACACTGTGTCCAACGTACTACAGTTGGGTGATATGCCGGGCGCACCTGAACAAAACATAAAAATAAAAATTTAATTAAATCTATACTAATATTATAAATAGGAAAAATTTGATTTTATGTTGTTCGTTTGAATTCAATACTGGACCTATTTAGATGAAATTTTGTACAGAGACTATTTGAAGTCCTAGGAGGAACATAGGATCATGAATAGGCTACGAAAGTACTGGACCAATTTGGATGAAATTTGAAAGAACAGGAAGAACATAGAAACGAAAACAAATTTATCCCGAAAATCCTACGGGAACTGGAGATATACACGGGTGAAAGAGTTCTGCGAGTATTTAATAAGATTTTAATTGTACTAGTTCCACTGTATATGATATAATTTAATATTATTACAACCAGTTACGACAATTTATCACCTAGTACACCATTGAAATATTTTGACCATCAAAAACTGACAATACATTATTATGTACTAAAGATTTTTCTACGTACCGTAATATCCGACGTCACAAACACACAGCACTTGTTTGGTCACAACTACACCGTGCACCATGCCTGTTACACCTGTAACAAATATCCCGATTTATAAAGGTCCTTCAACATGGTCCTGCGAGTTAGTTTATTAAATTTTCAAATTTATTACAAAAACTTACGAAAATAGACATACATATAAAATACTAAAAAAAAACACAAAATTTATACATTGATTTAACGATAAGTGAGACAGTGAATAAATAAAAAAACATAAAATAAATTATCTACTTTAAATGTTATCCTACATGAAGATGATACACGAGTTTGTCTTCTCACAAGAAATTTTTAAGAGACTATTCAAATGAACTCTGCAACTGAAGTTAACTTGTCGACTTTGCGATTTTGGCGACACGCGCGCACACGCAGCGGAAGCTATGCTCACCTTGTCGGCAGTGCGAGCGCGGCGGGCACGCCATGTCCGCGCAGGCGCCGGCGGAGGGGGGCGCGGGCGAGGGCGGCGGGGCGACGGGCGCCACGCACAGCGGCGGCGCCAGCCCGCGCGCGCACACGCAGCGGAAGCTATGCTCACCTTGTCGGCAGTGCGAGCGCGGCGGGCACGCCATGTCCGCGCAGGCGCCGGCGGAGGGGGGCGCGGGCGAGGGCGGCGGGGCGACGGGCGCCACGCACAGCGGCGGCGCCAGCCCGCGCGCGCACACGCAGCGGAAGCCCGCGCCGTTGTTCTCCTCCACGCACGCGCCGCCCACGCCGCACGGGCCCGACGCGCACGCAGACATCTACATTTTAATCACTACATAGTATAAAACAAAGTCGCTTTTTCTGTCATGTGTCATGTTGTATGTCCCTATGAACGCTCAAATCTTTAAAACTACGCAACGGATTTTGATGCGGTTTTTTTTAATAGATAGAGTAACTCATGAGGAAGGTTTTTATCAGCATTGCACCCGTGCGAAGCCGGGGCGGGTCGCTAGTAGATAGATAAAACAACCGTTTAATCTTCACGCAATACACAAACACTCGTTTATATCTATAAAGATTGACACAAATAACTTTGCAAATTGGATGTGTTTTGTGCTCGTCATGTCAAGCAAGGTAAAATAAATATTAACTAACAAAATTTTTATTTATTTTTAACAATGCGGGTAGTCATCAAAAAATCGCCTGATGGCACCATCTTCTCGTGTATCAAGAGAGACACGCACACTCAAACTACCCATACGGATCGTTATTAACGTCTTGCCCGCACACCGAGCGGTCTTGCACCCTGGATATTTATTTATTTAAAAAATGAAGGTAGTTTTCAAATTCAAATCACCTTATGACATCGCTCTCCCGTATACCCGGGCAGGCACGCGCACACGTACGACCCGTACGTGTCGTAGCAGACGCCGTGCCCGCACACAGAGCGGTCTTCTTCACATTCGTTGACGTTCGTTTCGCATCTTGCACCCGTATATCCTGTGAAGCAATAGAAAAATTATACTTTTTTAAAAATAATATTTTTTTAAAGTAGTGATTAATTGGAGAACTTCTTCATTTACCTAAAATGGTGCAAAATATAATGAAAACAACAAGAGATATTTAATACGACGAATCAGACGTGTGATATTGTAATTGAATTATAATTCCTTACAATTGTGGTATTCATGACATTTAATGAATGTTAGTACATAGACCGGTGGGGCGCTATTGTGTTACTTCTGACACTTTAAACCTGTCATCTGTGGCGCACGGACGTACATGTTCAGCTGAGTGCTTACTTATTAATATTTGAGTCTTTTATTTAATGCTTACCTATTACCGTAGAACATAACAACAATAAAATATTTTCCATTCGAAATTCGAATCTCTAATAACACGAGAAAACGGTGCCATCAGGCGGTTTATTGACTACCCGCACTGTTAAAAATAAATATATATTTTTTTTAATTTTTTCTACCATACTTATTTAATTAGATAAAAC
>LQNK01001270.1:501767-532946 GCA_001586405.1 Phoebis sennae
GCGCGCACACGCAGCGGAAGCCCGCGCCGTTGTTCTCCTCCACGCACGCGCCGCCCACTCCGCACGGGCCCGACGCGCACGCGGACATCTGCATTTTAATACATAGATAGAACAACAGTTTAATCTTCACGCAATACATAAACACTCATCTATAACTTTATAACGATTGACACAAATAACTTTGCAAATTGGATAAAAAAATATTAACTAACAAAATTTTCATTTATTTTTAACAGAGCGGGTAGTCTTCAATAAATCGCCTGATGGCAACATCTTCCCGTGTATCAAGACAGACACGCACACTCGAAACTATCCATACGGGTCGTAGTACGTCGTGCCCACACACCGAACGATTTTGCACCATGAATACTTATTTATTTTTAAAAAATACAGGTAGTTTTAAGTAAATCACCTTATGGCACCGCTCTCCCGTATACCCGGGCAGACACGCACACACGTACGACCCGTACGTGTCGTAGCAGACGCCGTGTCCGCACACCGAGCGGTCCTCTTCGCATTCGTTGACGTTAGTTTCACATCTTGCACCCGTGTACCCTATAAAGAAAAAAAAATATTTTATTGGTGATATATGACAAGTTTAAAGTGCAAAATCTTATCAGTCTTAAATGATGCAAAATGTAATAAAAACAACTCTACCTTACAGTCATAGAGCTAAATGTGTTGAAAACGTGTGTTATCTCGACTACAACATCATGATGTCTGATATAAATAAATAAATTATTATTTATTTTTAATTTTATTTATTTATTTAATTTAATTATTTAATAAATAAAATAAAAATATAATAAATACAATAATGGTTCGTTTGTTACGAGACTGTTAAATATGAAATTGAGGTAACGCGTCGTAAAAGTGCGTGCCAAGAAGTACAAGAAAAAATGTATTTGTCAAACGTAGAGTATTTAAATAAATATTTATGTTCATTTAACACAACGCCATCTAGTCTCAAACTAAGCAAAGCTTGTACTATAAAACCTAGATAACTGAAACAACTTAAAAATACTTTTTTTATACATACATACTATATATAAATAACCACCCAGACAGTAGAAAATTACAACATTCATCACATCATACTTCTACTCGTGGGGATCGAACCCACACCCTCGGGCGCAATAGGCCATTGTTGCATTATGCGCTCACCAGTGCCGGTACAGTCGCACGTGTAGTTGTTGACGGCGTCCACACATCGGCCGCCGTTGAGGCACGCCGCGCCGGCGCCCGCGCACTCGTCTACGTCCGTCTCGCAGTTCCGCCCCGTGTAGCCTGCGAGTACAATAAACTCTTATCTACAATTTAAGGTTATTTTTTATAACACCGGGCAAGCGGGGCATGCGGTTCACCTGATGTTAAGTGACTGACCGCACCCTGTGAACATCCACAACAGCAAACTGTCGCAGATGCCTTGACCCTCAGGGAGGTGAGATAGGGAGATGATCAATGATGGGAAATTGGGAAGGAGTAGAACAGGGTGGGGAGGAATGGGATGGGAATATAGGCCTACGGATTTTTTAAATGTGTACGACGCCAAATGATGGTTCAGTTTATTCAGAATTAAGTATTTACGCCTACTATTAACGCCTTTTAAACATTATGTATTTGTTAATTAAAATCCCAATCGACGATAGTGCAGATTATGAAATTAAAGTGAAATAACACTAGAGAAAAAAGAGGTTTAGTTTTAGTAAACTTTACAACAGATTTGAATACAAAATGGGCATACTCTACGAGACCCCTCAAAAATAAATAGAAAAAAAAGAATACGAGAGAGAAAAAAAAGACAATTATTACACACGCACCTGGCACGCAATCGCACACGTAGCTATCGTCACCGGGCCGCACGCTGCACGAGCCGTTGTTGCGGCACGGGCCCGCCACGCACTGCGGGTCCAGCGACTCTTCCAGTTCACAGTATGTCCCTGTGAATTATTGTTAAACAGTTGTCTATACTAATATTATAAGGAGGACAACTTTGTCTGTTTGTAAAGAAATGGGCTCAAAAACTACTGGACCGACTTTTTAAATTTTTTCACTATTCGAAAGCTACATTATTCACGAGTTATTTAGGCTCGGATAGAAAGCCGCACAGATCAGCTAGTTAAATAAATAAGAAATAATTAAATAAAAGGTACAAACTGCCGGAATTAGTAATAATTGCGAAATCAGTGAATTCATTTAAAAATAGACTTGATAAAAATTTAAAGATAGTGCACTCATAGTGATATACACGTATCAGCTAAATAGCTACCTGTATATTATAAGTATGGTATGCATTTTGTAAACGATCATATAGGAGCAAACAATTTTTAAAACCAACCAGTGTCAACAGTAATTTTGCCTTCCCAATGGGAGCAAGAGAGACAGCACTAACCGTGATAGTGCGGGGGACAGAGACAGGTGTAATCGCCGCGTGCGTCCTCCACGCAGCGGCCGCCATGTTGGCACGGGCCCGACGCGCACGGGTCGCCGGCGTCCACTTCACAGTTGTTGCCCGTGTATCGCGCTGAACAGTGGCATTCGTATCTGAAAGTTGATTATTTATTTATTTATTTATTTATTTGCTTGAACATGAGTACAAAGGTGGCAAACAATATTAAGAGTAACATACATGTTCTACCCGATAATGGGCGTGCAAAATTCTAAGTAGTATACATTTGATGAAAAAAATACAATACAATATACACAGTCATTACAATTGTTAAGTTCAATTATACATTGTTATTCATACATTAAGATTTAAAATTACATTACATTTGAAAATTAACTAGTTAGTGTTTTTATAAATATGTAATTTATTAGTTTTAGCCATTATTTAAGGTAAATAACAATGTTTTGAAAAGAGCAACTACTCGAGTGTCGTCTCGGTTTGTCTCGGTAACAATAGCTTTTAAAAATAGTCGTAAATACAAAATATTATGTAAATATAAATGACGTTCTAATAGCGTCTCGAAGGAAGCCAATTTGGCTAATTAAGCTTTTGGCTTTGACTTTGAAGACCTAAATCCAAACCCAAGAGGCATTTCGAGTCAACAGACCAAAAGACTGATGAATTTCACTTTGCTATAATAATTCACACAAATGTTGAAATAATAGTAAATGGAATACATGAAATGAAATGGATTTTTATTTGTTGCAAACGTTGTCAAAGATGTTAAAATATAAATGATAGTTCATACATTTCGCTGTCGAGCAGCATACAGATTTGAATAATAAACATAACATACCTATCATGTCGTGATATACACGTGCCATGTCGCAAGCACGGCTCGTTGTAGCAGTGGTCCTTTGGTGGAATTCTTAACACATCTTTTCTATCTTTACCTGTAATAAAAAAAATACTTTACTATTTCTATACTAAAAGTTATATATAATAGCTTCACATATATGTACATCGGAAGCCTTAAGGCAATGACACATGAATGACAAAAGATGAACTATCTTATGCTTTTGGGATGTTACATATTAATTTTGTGTACAGCATGCATCTAAGGTAATAGTTAAGAGACCTTGACAATAATGATTATGAACTCTTGTTGTCTGAAATAAAAGGATGTTATTTTATTTATTATTTTAATAAGAAGTTCTCCCTTAAAGTTTAGGAGGGAAAAACATTTGTAAGTTAAACTGTAAATTCTAAAAACCAATATTACTCATTAGTGTTTTTTGTGTATTTATATAATAGTGTTGCGCATCTACCGCATTACTTTATGTAGTATCTTATACTTTTACTACGGATTGCCTGGACGATATCGCTCTTTAGCTATAAGGCCGCCTATTTTGTACTGTATCTTTTCCCTTATCTTGTTAGCTTTAAGCTTTGGTGCGAAATGAAGCGTTTATTCATGCATTTATATTCAATAAAATACTTTTTAAAGGATTTAAAACGCGCCGCTGTAAAACGAAAACGAAACGTCGGGTTAATAATTATGTAAAATAATGTATAATAAGCCGCGTTTAAAATCATTTAAAAACTCGCGTTAAAGCAAACACAAGAAAATACATCATACATTCGTGCATTACTCACATTCGTCAGTGGTGAGCGGGCAGTGTCCAAACTGCACGTTCGTCTGCAGCATGTACGCGGAGTGGAACTCGAGCTGCGGGCCCTCGTGCAGGCAGCCGCTGAACACGTTGCCGACCAGCACCACTGCGCCGCCGGCCTCCAGCGCGCCCGGGGAGAGCAGCTCGCCGTTCCATGTCACGTTGGATATCACCTGGAACCCAGTATGTGGTCACTAATACGCTGTGATTATACTAAAGGGACACACTTTGCTATAATCATTCACACAAATCCTACTACTATTATAAAGGCGAAAGTTTGTAAGTATGGATGTATGGATGTATGGATGTATGGATGTTTGTTACTCTTTCACGCAAAAACTACTGCACCGATTATGATGAAACTTGGTATACATACTGGTAAGGGTTCAGAATAACATATAGGCTACTTTTAATCCCGGAGTTGCCACGGGATCAGACGTTACGCGGGTGAAACCGCGGGGCGCGGCTAGTGTTGAAATAATGGTAAATTGAATACATGAAATGAAATAAAATGAATTTTTATTTGTTAGAAATGTTGTCAAATAAAGATGTTAACATATAAATTATAGTTCATACTTATTCTCATTGATTTAGGATATTGTTCCCTACAATACTACAATTAAGTATTTTGCAGAAGATATACCATCAAATACATGAAATAATACGATATGAAATTAAACAAGGCCCTCGTAATAGTAATAAATGGTGATGCTATTTAAAGCCAAACTATTCAACCGTGAGGCGACAGGTTTGAATCCATGTGTCGCCACCCCATTTCTACCCGTGGGTGTCGTAAGAGAAGACAGAGGGTAATTCTGCTGCATAACATCTTCAGCAATAAAATTGTGGGAGCCAAGCATTGCACGATTAGGCCAAGACCATACCGGTGTAAGTACCACTCTCACAGCTGAAGATAACAGCGGCGTAAAACAGTATTGCACTTTGTTTTGTACGGTAAGTGGGTGCCCGGAGGCCTGTTTTCCCATACCATTCCTCTCTCGTCATCTTAAACCCTGTTATTCGTTGAAAAGATTTTTTATTGAGCCCGTCTGATATTTTTTTATTTTTATTTTTATTTATTGATTTCAACAAAAATGAAATAAAAGTTATTTTCTACTTTTTAGAGCGAGGAAGTCGGTTCTGTTTTTTGGCAAAAATTTTTATACTTATATCGAAAACTAGATATATGGTAAACTTCTTGATTAAATGTATCAAACAATAATAGGTTGATACAGCATGCACAATATTATACAGAGGTAATTTTTTTAAATAATTACAATGGTGAGAGACTACGTAGGCCTTACACAAATCTACTACAAACTACTAAAAGTTATTAACGTCTTTTCGTAAGTGAACATAAGTCCGCACCCACCTGTGTTTCCTTATCAACCTCCAGCAGCAACGACGGCGGGCTGGGCCGGTACCGCAGCGCGACCCAATGCCACCGGTTGTCCAGAGTCTCCTTCGCAAGCCCCACCTCTCTGTGCGGCTGCCCCGGCCTCGCCCAGGACACCACCACCTGCTCGTACAGCGCCGTCACGTGGAGGGTGTACCCCTCGAACCGCTGGGAGAATAGTTCGCCGCCTATGAATGAGAGAAAAAATATTATGAAAACATTATTTCCTTAAAAACTTTTTATGGACGCTATAATAAAACTAAGGATATTTTAAAACATTTTATTTCTGACACGTCTATTATTTGTAGATCTTACTGTTTTAACTAAAATTAAAAGGTTAGTTTCATTAACTAAGATTTTTTAATAAGATATATTTATACAAAGAACAGTCCATAACATTGTAGCTTTATTGCCTGTTTCTTGGATGAGGCTGAAACCCTGACTAATACCAGCAATACTCCTTGCTCTAAAAGAACTAGCTAGAGACCGTTCTAGTTGCAATCTAAAGCCCGTCCATAATAGTCTCTTATACTACTACTCCTATCGATACTAACGGTTTAACATCACTCGTTCCTTCCAAGTCCGATACATACACCTCTCAACAAATTATAAAACTTTTTGTGCACCAAAAGCGACATACATCAAGTTAATACGCGGACCCCGGCGGACCACTTTTTACCGTCACATCTGCACTTCTCCGAACTCATTACGACTGGTAATCTTCATGACCATATCTACCTAATCATTGGATTTCACAAACGGTTCGGTTGTACGCGTAAGGAATGTGGATCAAGTATTTATAGATTTGTACCTCGATAGCGATGCAGGAAAAATGCATGTACACATAACTGCGTATGTTCAAGAATACCTACTTTGATGGAATATTCAAGTATCTGAGGTTACACTTTAGGTACAAATTATTTATCGTTTGTTTCTTTGTTCATTCGTTCGTTCGTAAACACATCTACTAATAAAATTAGAACTTTTTTGCAACCATTTTTGCATTTTGAGTTGCATTACTTGTGGTATCTAAATCATTTAATGGCAGCCCGCAAAGGATTTTTCTCTCCTCACAAAAATTATTTAATTCTAAGCCTTACTTAGATAATTATTTATTAGTTTTTCGCAGGGTTTTTAAAAAAAGTTTAGTTTTGTTTTTGTGGATTATTGTTAAATTTATAGCAAGTAGTTCATAAACCTAATAAATAGCATAACCGGGTATCATTAGTTTAGTAGTTCTATTGAAGCTTACCTCTAATTTAACATACCTTTACCATTTCTAGTGTCTTTCTAATAACCTTCAATCATGAGTGACCTCAACATTTCGATTTAGATTAGTCCCAATTATAGTTCTATGAATAACAATCAATATGTCCAATACCACAGAACCGAATATGGACCGGTCATCGACTCGCCCGTGATTGCTGGCCGATAGTGACGTAACGTCATATCAATAGCATATAGGGGTCCGGACACAGGTGCAAGCGACGCGAGTTGCAATTATAAGCACGCGTTAAGCAGTTTCCTCTATAAATAATATTAATAACTTTTTTATTTGCACCTCTGAACTAACCTTACCTCTGAACTAGTAGAAACTGTGTCTCAGAGGTAAAAAGAGGTGAAATAAAAAGCAGTAGTAATAATAGCAGAGTTCTGATCAGAGTGTTAATGTGTTGCCCTTAAGAAATAAATACTTATTTTGGAATTATTAGGAATAATCTTTTGTATTATTTATTAGCTGAGCTCGGGATCTCACCCACGTAAATATCTCGTTCCCGTAGGATTTTTGGGATAAAAGCTATCCCTTCATTCCTGGGGTTACAAAGAATCTCTGAACAAAATTTCATCCAAATCGATCCTGTAGTTTCGGACCCTATTCAATACAAACAAACAAATCTTCCTTCTTTATAATAGTAAGTATAGATTTGTGAACAATGTAGCAATGACAGAGGATAGTCGAATTCCCAATTTTATACAAATATTGTATTTTTTTTATAAAATGATACACTACTATTCGATTTATATGTATCATGGCTGTTATATCAATCGCTCCATCGTTGTGTGTGGCACCAGCGCGGTCGACAATGGCCTACGCGCAGCTCTACGTGGTTGGAATACAAACATCTAATTTAGCGGACAACAGTAATAAAAATTGCATACTTGGTGTCGATTTATGTCATAATAATACCCAAGACTCCTAACATTTATGTTATAATCAATATTAGCTGCGTTCCAATCTTTTTGTTTAATAGAGCAGGAAAAACGTGGTATTGAGCAGATATTTAATAATAACCACACCAATATAAGGTCTCGGTAGAAAATTAAAAAGGTTTTCTTTTTAATTTCTGCTTATTGACGTCTAGCTGAACCACGCGGCATTGCCCCCGTAGCAAAATATTACATAACATATAGCCTATAAAATATAGACTATGTTACTCATGTATAATAGCTTCCGGATGGTGAAAGAATTTTTAAGATCAGTCAGCTTCAGCAGTCTTTGAGCCTACAACCAAATGAACTAACAAAGTTTTCATCTTGATGATGTTAGTGTTAATATACAGAGAAAAACACAAATTAACAAGGAATGCAAGCGCTTGGCGCCTAGATCAAGTGACAATAAAAACCGATTATTCAAGGCGATAAAACTAGGTTACTATAAAGTTTAAAAATAATTTAACCGCAGCTTCATTAATCTTTCGAACGATTAGTGCGAGCTGCCTCACTGCGCAGGCACAAAAAGTGAATTGTCCGAGAACCGGTCACGTATGACGTAATTGGTTTCAAAACAAATCCCCAACAATGAGTGTGAGGAAACCATAATCAATTTCTGTTCATCAAATACTTTTACACGGCTTATTTATGTACATGAAGTATATTATGTAATAGTTCTTGCTATGATGCAAAAAAGCAAAGCCGACATTATTGCCTTGAGTAAGCTTGCACCTTTATTCCTCTGTTTCTCCTTTTTTTCTAGACCCTTATGACAGTTAGTAACCTCCACAACCAGTCGTCATATTTGACAATGTTCAATGAATACCAGCGCGTTTTATAGGTAATATAGAGGAATAATTATGTAGAAAATATTGTAGAAATATTACGTGTGTGGTTTTAGTTACACAATACACACCAACCCCCAACCCCTACCCCAAATTTCCAGACAGTCAACAAAGATATAATTAAATCGTCTATGATTCAAAAAAGTTAAAAAGAACATAATATTCAGATAACTATAATTATGAAAAAAAAAGAACTTGAAAGAAAATTTTCCTCTTAATTTCATGCATCGGTTTATACATAACATTCCATATTGATATTAGGTATATAAACTAGTGTTACATCATAATATGAGCCATGTGCATCGTTACATATCATATTGCATGTAGCGATCTTATAATATCCTATCTGTTGTTAGGCAAGTGTTTGATGAGCGATTTAATAAATATGAAATGTTTACTCTATCATAAATATTGAGTGTAGCAAATTACACGTAAAATGTTTTCCTAGGACCTGTAATCAGTACTTAATTTTTAAAAAAGACTTCTAAAAACCTTTCAGAGATTGAAGTGCGCAATCGTGGTATTCCACAAGGAAGCGTAATAGGACCTCTATCATTTTTAACATACATTAATGGCATAGTCAATATAACAGATCATTATTGTATTTTATTTGCTGATATACGACTTAAAGAGTGCACTCACCGACGCAAGTGCGGTAACTGAGCCCGACCAGCTGCTTGAGGGACACAGGCCTGGAGAGGCGGATATACGAGCTGCCGTTGAAGTACGCCTCCGGGTGGTCGGACGGGCCGAGCGGGCCGGCCGCCTGGCTCGTTGGCGTGAGGAGGATGAACACGAATCCTGAAAAGATTGTATAAAATGTTAATTTTTATGGTGATACTTCAAAGGGAGGGCAGATTTTAATAGATAGCAAAAAACACTAAAACATACATACAATAAACAGAAAAATGTTTACTTCCCTACTAATAGGTACATATTACAAATGCGAAAGTAACTCTGTCTGTATGTCTGTCTCTATTTTACGTCTGAACCATCGAACCAATTTGAATGAAATTTTGTAACGAGATAGTTTAAAACTCGAGCAAGGACATAGGATGGTTTTTATACCGGATATCCCACAGAAACGAGAGGTATACGCGGATGAAACCGCGGGGCAGATCTAGTATGAAATAAAAGAGATTTAATAAATTGCGCAGTGTAATGAATTTCCCGAATGGGTCATAACTCAATATGTACATTTATTATTTAACTGTTACTTTCAAATATTGTTATAAATGTGAAACGAAATTTGGAACAAAGCATCTATTTAGATGTCTTTCAGCATTTCCAAACATCAACAAAATAGTGATAACTGTAATTTTATATCTGAGCGAAAAAAAGAGTCGACCGTTTATGTGCTATGCTGATTTCGTCAATCTATTACCGATAAGGAAACAATAGAACAGTATATCATTAATATCCAACAATATTCTCAATTGTTATAACTAGACAGTAAGTGATTGTAATTACTTTGTCAAAAAGTCCTTTGTTAGTTACAGCTGTTTTAGAAAGTCGTAGACCTTTTGATCTATCCATATTCATTGAAAGAAGTGGGTTTTTAGAAATACATTTCTTTGAATTAGGAAGATACTTATAAATCTTGATAAAAAGTAAAATATATCGAGTACTGCTATACTATCGTTCATGTTTTTATTTGTTACTAGCTGAGCTCCGCGGTTTCACCTGGGGTTTCAAACAATCTCTGTACAAAATTTCATCCAAATCGGTCCTGTAGTTTCGAAGCCTATTAAATACAAACAAACAAACAAATATTTCCTCTTTATAATATTAGTATAGATTGTTTCGTCTTTAACTAAACATCTCGTTATAAACACCGCCTCTCTTTCCAAATTTTATTAGTTTATTACATTCAGAACATACCCAGGAAAACCTAGTTTCGCGTCAGAACGGACTTCCCTGCCTACAAACAACACATGTACTAATATATTTTAGAAGATTGTAAGTTCTATATTTAAGCTTGTGTACTTATAGAGCGACATTTGTATGTGTACAAAAAGCTCTCTAAATTAAAGAAAAAAAAAAAACACATGTACTGGCATGAATCATTCAACATTACACAGCTTACCAATTGATTAGCTAATACCCATCTCACGGTTATTCAAACCAATGTACGCTTATCTGACCGTTTCGATTATGGAGCAAATCGATACACGCTCCGAGTGGACTAATCGAATTACAATCGATTCGTCACGAGTCATCGCAGCACGGGTACAGCGAAAGTACGAGAAATGGGAAAGTCTCATCATACGCCGCTTCATGGGAATTTCGAGATGTATTGTGCACACGAAAGCTTCGACTTTCTTCGAAAGTGTAGAAATGCACGTAAGACAATGCAACCTTACTGATTGTTCAAAATAACACGCGACATAGTGTTTATTATATTTATATGTTTGAGGCAAGTTGGCCGTGACTGGTCTACTGGTATAAACCAATAGTCTGTGGCAAAAATCTCGGTCAAGCAATATCACTTATCAGAAACCTTTGTAACTAGCGTAATGCAGTTTTGCCATTTTGACGTGTTTACACTAATACTCATGATTAAATAAGCTTCTGTCGATCCAGTGCAAACCGGTAGTTGAAGCATTTATCAATCTTTTTTATACAGCCAACAAAGGAGTATGCAGGTCATCTGATGATCAGTAATTATAATCTTTCAGAATCTTAGAGGGCCCCTTAGGCTAGTTAGACAAGGGTAGAGAAAGGATTGATGGACTTCGATACCCTCCTTTCTTTTGAAAAGAAGTAGGCGGTATACCTTGCCTTGTGCGGAAAGACTGTCATATATATTAAGGATATTTGCGAATGAAATGGTAACTTTAACGTTATGTTATATGTTAGCCTAGTATTGTTGCAATAACGTAGAACATTGTTTTCTCAACTACTCCTGAATCATGCTTACTTATTTACTTTACTTACTTTAATATTATAAATGCGAAAGTAACACTGTTTGACTGTCTCTTCATCACGGCTAAAATCTGAACCGATTGGGACGAAATTTTGTACAGAGATTGTTTGCCCAAGCAAATAGGATAGATATTTTTATCCCAGAAAGCCCACGGGAACGGGAGATATACACAGGTGAAACCGCGGTATACAACTAGTATTTCGCATAGGTTTCTTTCTTATCTCTAATTACCTTTCAACAACATTCAAACAATCAGTAAAAGTATCGAAAGCACACGCTCCCACAGCACGAAACACGCTGCGTTAACCAGTTCCTAGCGTACTCAGACAATAGCGCCAGCAAATAACCTAGATACTGGATCGATTGCCAAATTCAATTACGTCACATTTATGTAATGTCCATATTTGTTATGATTTGAGGATGTCAGTGGTCAATTTCAGATTTAAATTATGTTTGTGCTGGCTTTACTTGTTACTCTCCACCACATTTGATTCAAAGGTAGATTGTTATGTTATTCAGAAATCTGAACCACTTTTAGATATTTAAAAAGTATACCCACCATACTTCATATACCGACATTTACAAATTTTCTATGTTAGATACTTTCAAATAGTCAAAACGTCACAGTATTTTAATTACCGAGGCCAAAGCATGGGTGTTTGAGTTTTGAGTCACCGACTTTGAGTTACAACAACAATTGAGGTTCAAATAAAAACTTATATAGGTTTAAAGATATATTCCATCCAATGTCCTTAACAGACGCTTAAGCCGTGTAGACTCATATTTTAACTATTATTATAGTGATTGTCTATGCTTGTATAACCCTTTACAATAAATGGATCACTAACTGTGCTATACCTAATTACTATACTTAGAATGGGCTAAATAACTTCGTGATTGGTAATCGTGTTAACCTAACGAACCAAATTACTGTTGCTTTCCAATCATGTCACACTTCATTACTTGCTATTAATTGTGTTTTCGTATATAAATAGAAATGTTTTTGCAGTATCTATACTGAGAATTCAGCATCACTTCGTTGATCAATTTTTTTTTCATAAGAAAGTATGATTAACCCACTAAGTTCGACAGTTGTTTGGTTTCGTGCTCACATCATCTCTTTTACTTTAGCAATTAGTCATCGCCTTTTACTTCTTCTTTAGTATTAGAAGAGTGAGTTCTTGTATTTTACTGGTGATTACGTTCGTGTAAATAAACTATTCAAGATCATTGCCGTGGGAGTTAAAAACAATACTCCAAGACGTCTCAAGATTAGACAGAATAACACAAAATTGGTCACATTTAGTTTAAACAAAAGAAGATCGTAACAAATCTAACCCAATGTGTTAACCTTGTAACCAAATTCCTCTTAAAAAATGACAAACGCACATAGTTTATCATCTTCGAATTGGCCATTCTTTGAGTTAAACGTTTTGTATGACTCACTTATGACAATGGCTCTGAGGTTTATGTATTCTGCATGAAGACTGAATGATATTATGAACGTGACTATCAATTTAAAACAATCAACTGTTTTTACAACATTATTGTTATATTTCGATTTTTATAGCATACGAGCGAATCCACGCCTCAACGTACAAAGCAAACCTTTGATAGTTCAAAAAATTAACTTTTCATAGAATGGAAAAGCTCTAAATAACATACTATGAAAGCTATTCCATGAAACAGAAGTAGGGTATTATGAATGAGAACAAAGGGTTTGACAACTACGCGCAACAGGTCCTATCATACTTTCTCAGTGTAGGGCAAGGAGATACTATAGGACAGCAACTTCTTTTTGAAGTTAATTTTTATAAATCTTTTTAACCTTAGACTAATCAAATCAAACAATTTGAGAAATCATTTCACGCTTTGAGACTAAGATTATTACTTTAAGATAATTATAGTACAGTTTATGTAATTTCTCATATAAAAGGATTTCTGTTATTGAAATAAATGGCTAACGAGTTAAGCCATACAAGTTAGATAAATGGATTTAACCGCGTTTCATGTAACAATTGCAAACCAAGGTTCCTTACCACCATAATGTACTATTTTCATAAATCCTATCATTGTATTGTATTATACAATACGTGTGGCATCATGAAGAAGTATGACTTTATGCAATTTTACTGTTATCAACATTCTGTATTCCCAGCCCATTCCACAGCCATTCAGTTGTACTCCTCTCCTAATTTTCTATCACTAATCCTTTTCTTTCCCCTCTCCTTCCTTCAAAACGGCAAGGCATCTGCGACAGTTTGCTGTTGTGATGTTCATAGGCTGCGGTCAGTCACTTAACATCAGGTGAACCGCATGCTCCGCTTGCCCACTGTTACTAAAAAAATAAATGGGTTGTTCCGGAATTTTAGGATACGTTTTGTTTATCATATTATATGGAACTGTTTTATCCGATGACATTGTGCACTAGAACTCCGCATCCTATGAAATAAACAATCAATAGAAATTGATTTTTTAGATCATTAGTCCATTAGTCATCCCGTCTCTATCTAATACAAAAGCAATCACTTCAACAATGTACAAACTTTCGCCTTTATAATATTAGTAGTATATATAGGGGTGTACATGTAGAGGCACAAAGAATTTATAACAGTCCACAACTATCGAGTTTCTACTAGATATGAGGAAGTCTAATTACCGCAGAATGTGGAGGAAAGCTGCCATTTCATACAACCACATAGCGCTCACATGGCTATGTTAAAATTCGCACCATCGCGGTTTACGCAGAAATGATTATAACCTTGCTCAGCTAGGTTTACTAGTACATCTACTAAGTTATGACTAGAAAACGAAGAGATGAACACTTCTTTTTTTTATTTCTGAGCTTTATCGCATCGGGACAATACTAATCAAAATGAAATTTACACAAATAATAACTACTTGGTTAAAAATAGAACCGACTTCCTCACTCTAAAAAGTATCTTGTTATTAAATTGGAAATAGATAAATGCCTATTTTTTGCCAAAAAGTTATTATTTTTGCCTTTTTAGTCTTCTGTGAAGGGTAATCACATCTTAGACAGATTGAGCTGAGCTGAGCTTATTCTGTTGATTTTCGAGGAGTTTCCTGAAATATCTTCCACATGGATGATCAGACTTGAACCAAATTTCTTTGGGACCACACTGGCACTCTAATCTTTCGAGAGGAGATATGCGGTAACATACATAAAAAATACGGGCGAATTGATAACCTCCTCCTTTTTTTTGAAAGTCCGTTAAAAATGTGAATTTTGAGTATTTTCGACCCATTGGAAGTTTTCAAAGTGTGATTCCTACTGTCAAATTTGTAGTTGTCTATGTCTCTTTCTATAAATGGTTACCTGGTAGAGATGGCAAAAAAATGGACATAAGGCCGCCGTTCGTGCATGTCCATTTAGTATCTAATCTTTATTGTGTTTATTTGTATATTTTATTGGGTGTGTACGTTAAAGTGTTTTCATTCATTCATTCATTCGTGTTCAAAACGTTAACAATAACATGTAATACGAATAATAACCAATAAAAACACATTACAACTGTTCCTTGCATTAACTTTAATTTATAACCGCTATAACAAGACTTTCAACTCTACTATCGGCAGGTGCATCATAAAAGTGCTGTTTAAAATCGCTTGGGGTGACTTGTTTGGTGTCGTTTCTACGGAAACCGTATCTTCGTCACACCTGGTTGCCCTTTACCCTGATTGAAAGGGTCAGTATAATAAAGTACTTAGGTTTTTCACCTCATGTAATTGAAATTAAGTGGACCTATGTCCATTTTTACCCACGATTTTGTTGAAAATTGTTATTTTTGTTGTTGTTTCTCACAAAAAGGTGACTCATAATACGATTGAATATACTTTAATACTTTGTATTGTTACTTCTTGTTTGAATTGCACAGCGTTTTATTTGAATACTAGCTGAGCTCCGCAGTTTCAGCTGAGTATATCTCCCGTTCCCGTAGGATTTTCGGGTTAAGAACTATCCTATGTCCTTCCACGGGTTTCAAAGAATCTTTGTACAAAATTTCATTCAAATCAGTCTAGTAGTTTCTTAGCCTATTCAATACAAACAAACAAAGCTTTCCTCTTTATAATATTAGTACAGAAAAAAGAAATTTTTACAGTGAAATTGTAAGTAAAAATGTGTTCTTAATCACATAAAAGTATGTATATATTTAGACCTTTTTCTGTCAAGAAAGCCTGGATGGTATAACACTAGTGCAAACAATAAACTAATAAAGTATGTACTACGAAATATAAGTATATGCATAACTTGGGATTTATTTTATTTGCCTTAATACAAGCTTAAAGCTCGAGAATGATTTTATTTGCTTCTTTTTATTGCAAGCTTCACAAATCTATATAATATTAACGTTTCCATCTATAAACAGTGATTTGCATAGCGGTGACCGCGGTTAGTGGTAAGTCGTTGGCGGTGGAGAGGTCACAATCGTCGAAGATTTGCGACGGTGTTCGCGTAACCACGGCAACGGTATGCTGGACCGTTATGTGCCCGAGTGATGAGCGGTAGCGATCAATATTTGTAATACAATAATATACAATGTTATGTAACTAATACTAAATGTAATTCTACTTAATTCATCTCTTACTGCATCAAAGTTTATTTCTATTGACGTCTGCTAGTGAGTTCACAACCATGTGTTCTATGATTATTGTTGATATAATTCGATAAAAAATTACAATGTTCTTTGGCAAGGCTTGTTCTATGGAAACTAGATAACTGATATACATACTTAAACATACTTTTCAGGTTCAACGAGACTATTGTTTCGCACATATTTCAATGAAAGCACAAATTTGAAAAAAATCTTATCTATACACTAATATTGTACAGACGAAAACTTTGTTTGTATTGAACAGTCTCACAACTTCTGGACCGATTTCAAAAATTATTTCACCATTCGAAAGCTATATTATCCACGAGTGACATAGCCTATATATCATTATTAACTAGTCAAGAATATAACCGCTCATCACTTGCGTCGCTTCACAATAGCTCCATTTCTTTCTATTGTCAACCTGTAAGCAGTGACAACGGATTGAAGCCGAGACTGTGGCGTTACCATTCCGTGACCGTGTGTCTTACTGTATTATCTTGAAGATAGTTTAGATGTATGATAAGTAAAAAGGTTCACATCTTGTTTATAAAATGTAAGGAAGAAACTAAGAATGTTTTTGTTTTAAAGCAAATAACACAAAAGTATTAAAATGTTATGAAATTGTTACAATGTATTAACAGTAAAGAAAATATAAGAAAAAATAATATTCTATGCCATTTTCGGATACTTTGTTGAGTTCTTCTAAGAAATTAAACACTGAATCACTAATTTCGCCGTAAATGGTATTGGTCTTTGGTACATTCAAATAACTTAATTTGCTGAATGTAGTTGCATAAGATGTTAGTAAATTTGTCAGTATACCTCACATGTTTATAGAAAACTGTTTATAACATTTTTATTTATTCATTTTATTTTGAGCCTGTAATGTCCCACTGCTGGGCAAAGGCCTCCCTTTCCCTCTTTCAATCCTTCCTGTTTTAGGCTATAGGGGTCCAGTCTATTTGGAACGAGTTAAGTTCGTCCCGCCATCTCCTTAATAACATTAAACCTAATAAAATTTTTTGCCAAAAAATAGAACCGACTTCCTCGCTCTTAAAAGTAGAAAATAACTTTTATTTCATTTTTGTTGAAATCTATACAAAGTCGGTGCAAAATCTTGTTAAATTGAAAATAGATAAAGACACCGACGGTCTATAAACGCCGGAGATGTGCGGTAACATACATGAAAAAATACGGTCGAATTGATAACCTCCTCCTTTTTTTCGAATGTCGGTTAATAAAATTTAAAATATTACAAACTATATTGTCAATACTTTTACAATACTCAACATCATTTAAGGAAACATCCTTTTCCTACCAAGAAATATACCTTTAATCCCCAGTTTCGCATGAATGAAAGGTACCTGAGTCACCATACACCACTACACCACCGATACGCGGCCTCATGAGTCATGACCCGGTGACGTCACCACACCGCTATGCGCGAGCGCAAGATCGGCTTCACTATTAACATAATCTGTATTTATATGTACATTTATTATTTTTATTAAGATTGAAAGTAGAGAGTATGTTTAAATTAAAGTAAAAGTATAGTTAGATAAAAGCGAATTACATTAATGAACAAAAAATAATATTTTCAGGTGGGCGTCGCTGATACTAGTTAGTTGCTATCTAATAAATAATAATGTTCTTCTCTAAACAATATTGTTATTTATCAAATATAAACGTAATATCAGTTTAAATATTATACAAAAGGTAATTTAAGGCATATCTTTTATGTAAATACATAAAATGTATCATTCCAACATTGCACTTAGTTTTTTTACTGCAGTGTGTTACTCCTATCTATGCATAGCTTTTCCTATGAACAAGGTTGCCTGGTAGAGATCGCCGCTTGCGATAAGGCCGCCTGTTGTGCAAATGCTTCTCTCTAAGTTGTTCTTTTTTATTATGTACTTATCTTTTCTATTTTTGTACAAATAAGGATCTATCTATGTATAATTAATATTAAAAGGAGTGGTTAATATACACAAACAGATTCACTAGGACATTTAAGGTTGTAGTTAATTCTATTGCATATAGACATCATTACCAATACAGGTTCTAGCTGTATACGGCGACACAGTGTCATCCACTTATCAGGTGGAGGGCCACCTTGCTAAATGTTTATCTTTTACACGATTATATCTTTTCAGAAACTTAATTAATGTATTCCAAATTGATCTTTAGTGGTTGATCACCGATAGACGTAACTTTCAAAAGAATCCTTCAACCGTCTCAAGAACTTTTTTTTATTTAAATATTCAAAAGCTCTATGGGCAACATAAACATGGCTATAACTTAATAAATTATCGAATTAAAGTGCTATTAACAATATTTTTTGAAATAAAACAAAAAGCCTCTGGCAACCGAATCGCAGTTCGAAAATCAGTGGAACAATATAACTTATAAACAATTATTTTATGTCCAAATAAACTTTTTACTTTAACTATTAAACCCAAATTCCTAACTCATTTACATATTGATTATTCAACCATTCAAAACGTCTGAATGGATCTGAAAGAGCACTGCAATACTCAACTCCCACTCATTGCTCAACTCTCAACCAAAAAGACCTTTAACCTCCAAACTGAACATTCCTTGTAATTTGCAAATGTGAGTTAACGTAAGACCCACGACTCGAGTTAACTGTGAAAATTTGAAAGTGAGCGGTTCGTGAAACAAGCCTGAAGTCATTGACCATGAAGTGGTTAACGTTGTTGTCATTATATCTTGTTTGAGTTTTAATAACAGCTTTAATATATAAAAAAACATCCAATATCTAAAGTTTTAACCATTGCCACTGACAATCTGATAAGTACCACTTTCATTGTTCATAAAAAAAAACAAGTTTATTTAAAGTTTGGCTAGTTCAACGCTGCTTTTAGATATCAATGAATGACATGACATTATATCTACTAATAATTAATTTTATTCTTTGTAATAAATTGATTATTAGGGACATGTGATACATCCACTTCATACCGTGTTTCTGGCAAATAAAGATTATTATTATTAAACTTAATGCTTTTAAAATTCGTTTAATATCTCTTGATTAAGATTCAACACACTATTCACTGTAACTACTGACTCTAAATTTGGTATAGTCGCAGAATTTATAGCTACACCTGAAACAGGTGTAGCTCGATCGAAGTGTTTTAGTTCCTTCATTTTATTGCAAAAAACACTTAATCAGCTGACTTAACGTGTTATCCCATATACCTGCGTAAGACATAAAAAGAACGCAGTTTTCAAAAACATTTCAAGTCAGGTAGCTATACCTTTTTACCCAAAAATTGCCTACAAAAACAGCGCAATACAAATGAGAAGAATTTAAAACGGGAAATAAATCGTCAGTTTAAAAAACTCGTCCCAAAACCGATTTCTATGTTAATCATAGCAGAATAACTGTCCACCATAATTTCGTTTGAATTTTTATCCTAAATTATAACTTAAATGTACAATTTAGTTAACTATTATACAAATCTCAGGAACAGAAATTCAGTACTATAATACATAGTACTGAATTTCTGATTATTAAACCGACAGTGCTTCTTACCACATTTTATAAAAAAGACTTATCTTATTTACATCATTAGGGCACCACTAACGACTTACCATGATTACAAAATTTAAGCCGTAGCGACCCTCATACCTCTCGACTTATTAATATTTTTATTAATCTTATGGTAAATGACACGGCCATAATTAATTGTAATGGAACATTTAAGTCTCACATAGTAAAAAGAAACAAAGCAAAAACTTAGAAACGTTAAAACATTATCTAAGGCATGGTAACACTTGAAACAATCCATGATTGAAAAGTGCTCGTTGACCCTTAGCATGTGAAATTTTTTTGTTTGTTTTTTTACAAATGGACAAAACACACGCAACGTAAAAAACTTATGACATCACATTGGCATCTATTCTTATTTTTTCTTTTTATTTTCATAATTTCTGTCATCTCTCGCCATCACTTGCCTAATAAAATTTTAAAAGTTTGTTTGTGCGTTTTAAGATACAATTCTAGACTGTACTATAATTGTATGTTCTTAATAACAACTAATACGATGTTTGTAAATGAACGACATATTTGAAAAAAATACTTAGTTTACCTCACAAGTTGTATAGATAGTGCCATCCACGAAGACGCGCCCCACCAGTTTTTGAATTCGGAAATATTTTACTATGATCGTAATACTTTGTCCTGATTAGTCTATTTACTTTAGTGTGCGTGTGCACACATGAGTGTGTACCTATAAAACTTAACACAAGCGGAAGCTTGCATAAATATACTATCTACAATTGAGAAGAATAGTGGGGCGCGTCTTCGTGGATGAATTTATCCATATCGAAAAGCGAGTTTATAAAAAAATCGCTACAAATTGTACTTTGTCCTTTGAGTTAAAAAGGTATACTCTTAAATCACCTCGTCTTATACCGCCCATCAAGGCCTCGTTGCGGTGTTTTTGATGTGCCATTGTTATACTAACATCCGATGGCATCGCGTAATTATATGGAGTTGCTAAGGCGTAGGTACTTTGATGGTATAAATTAAGATTATTTACTTTAATTTTTAATATTTTATAGCTTATGAAAAAGAGGTTTGAAACATTAGGCTCTCGCTTTTCCGAATTCAGCAAAGGCGCGAATTCTAGTTAGGCTAGCCGATATTTTTTTTAAGCCAGTAATTAATTGTTCATGATTTAGTATTTACAGAGCGATGTGGTCGCTAAGCGACAAAGCTCCTTAATAAGAAAAAAAAACATTAGGCTCTAATCAGTATACGAATTGACGCATTTGCTAAGCTTTTATACATTAAATAGACATTTATTTATGACATTAAATACAGATTTTAAAAATTAAATAGAATTTTTTTATCCAAAAATAATTTGTCTATTTATTCTCCTTACCTGTAAAAGCATATTCCATCTTATTTGCTTGCTGTCAAGTTTAAGTTAATAATAATTATGACTTGTTTATATGCAAACAATAATCATCTAACAGTGCTTCAGACATCAACAAGGAACAGGAAGTGAATACGTGATCAGCAATCAGCTGACTGTACGTGTTGTCTGCCTAGATCGAGCACTGAACGAAACGAACTAAATATTTTATTGGACCTGTGAAACATTTGAGACAGCGTTAAACCTTTTACAAACCCCTTTTGTAACATTTGCCGACATCCGGTTGAAAGATAGATTTTAATACTAATTGAAAAAAAAATGTTATATATTCAAATTAAACTTGGTAACAGTTGATATATGAAATTTTAACGGCCGTTTTCAATATTCTATCTATCCCTTGTTTTACTTACTAAAGTCTGGCAAATCTATCTATTTGCACTTTCTTTGACTTCAATACGCTGTCGTTCAATAATGTATCATAGATTACGGATAGATTGTAATCACAGATTAAATGACAATTGATTGTCAAAAGTCATAACAAAGGCGACAGCATATTGAAATCAAAGTAAGTGCAAATAGATAGATTTGCCTGACTTTAGTGAGCAATACAAGGGATAGATAGAATATTGAAAATCAACCGAAATTTTAATTCCAAGTAGGTAGATAATGAATACAGATTTCTCATTAACTCAAAGGATATAGATCTATCACCGCCCGTGACAACGACACGCTTTCCCACGCCACGATTGTATTATAAACGACAATTAACTATAATAACGTTGTGTAATACTCATTGCCGATCGCTAATAACCGTAGAGATTGCTGGGGCCTTATTACACGCATTTTTAGCGTTTACCGTTCATTTTAGCAACGGTGCCTCAAGATATATAACTAAGAACCTCACCTCTGTTTGCACAAGTATGTGTGCAAACAGAGGTGCACTCTCTATTCCTTTACTCTCATAATCCGATGGGATGGCAGAACGACACGACCAAGGAGAGATCAGACGCAGGACCGACGGCTTTACGTGCTCTGTGAGGCACAGGGGTGCTCTATGACCGCCAACTTCCAAACTCAGGCTGCTACTGGGTTTTTTATGTTAGAAAAAATCTCAATAACGTTATTTCGTTAACTGACTAGTTCTATAATTGGCTAGTTGTATAGAATCTAAACAGTACATTTCTTTTACATTCGACATAATTATACATATCCCCTATCAGCTTATTACAACTTATATTATAATCTGTTCAGCACGCTTTTCGTTCAGCAAATTTGTTTAACCTGTGATCCATCAGATAACGAAACGTGAATTTCCATGCTTTCTCAAGTTTTCGCATAAAACATAAATATATCATTACATTTCAAGTATTATTTATCGTTATTTTTAACGCTTGGATTACACTCTCATATACATTAAGTAAAGTTTACTATTACTCATTGATTATACGGTTTTGCACGAACGACAATTACAACGTAACGCAGAAACAACATATAATTTAAGTACCTATAAGGAAAATTATAGTAGGACGTTGAAATAGGACTTTGACGCCTCAATTTCATTACGACAAAAACCACAGAGATCATTTAATTACAAGGAAACAACAAACCTTAAAGAAACATGACACGGAACATATAAGTAAACAAAATCATGTGTAATCTAGTAAAACTGGCACTGCAAGTTATATAGTGACGACTCTTACTTCATCCATCGAGTATAAAATACCTTCTGTCGTATTAAAACTGAACTTAATGATTCTACTCCGAACACTTCACTAAGTAGGAATCTTTAGACTATCAAAGTTTAACCGTAATCGTTTCCCTCGTTAAGCCGTTAAAACTTGCACTTGGATAGTTAGATAGAGTTGCACCACATAAAACACTAATTATTACCAATGAAACTTTTAAGAGACTAGCTTTTCTGCTTCAAAGGCAATACAAAATTTATTGGAATGTTTCTGTCAAAAATCACTTGGTATATAGTCGCAATCAGTGTTCTCTTTTGCTAATTAATTGGAAGACCTTTTTGTGTCAAACTTTTTTCTGTTCGTATCACCAATTTAACCCAGAAAACAGTAGAATGACCGACTAACTAGTTGCAGCACACTATCGTACACAGTCCTCTGAGACGTGGTCTTTTTCCTTCGGGACTGGACGCCGTGGCTGAAATACGGTCAAGAAATTACTTACGTTAATGGGCCACGTTAAATGTCTTTATACATCAGAACGGAGAAGTTACCTGGGGGGGGTCACCCGATGAAAAGCGATCACAAATTCTCAAATACATCTACAACGCATATGTGTTGCTTTTACAGATTGGTCAAAGCTCGGACGAGAAAGTCTTCCTTTAAAAACTTCCATAAGATGATAGTTTTTAAATAACTGAGGCTGTACAACCTGTAACAGCAATTCTAGTTACCTGCAGGTTCACAAACTTTACTTCAAAAAAGTCGCCATTTTGTAATGTATATTTGCCATTCAACCCAAGCAAATTAGCAATAATAAGGAGTTCTCACGCCTCACGGCCGATACAGGCACTTAAATGGTTTCAAGTGTTACCTATTTCGTTGACAAAAATATGATCGGCTCTAATACTCAACAGCAGTTGCGACAAAGTGTTTGAAGTACCTAAAATTTATGGCACATGTTAGAAATTGAAGATTACTTAACTTCACTCGTGTAGGCAGATAAAACGTAGCCACATGGTTTTAAAAATCTTTATGCCTCACTATTTTCGAAAGCCAAAATTAACTGACAATCTTATTCATAAAGTTTACTGAAGCTGGTGTTCAAAACCGGTCTGATTTGTAATATATAACTGTGGAACTAGTGTAGTGTTTTTTTACAAGTCAATCATAAAGTTTCCAACAACTGCTCTGATCTTACACTATTATATACTTTATCCCAGAGAGACTCTGGACTAGCATGGAGAAGGCCTATGTCGCTTTAGGCGACCCTTACAATACTAACATAGACTTTAATAAGTGAAAATAATCCTACTAACAAAATGTAATAATTAAGTTTTAAAAACCGATAGTTTGTAAGAAAAATAAGACTAAATAAATTAATAAATAAATCTCAGAGATTTAATTCAACTATATTATCCGGACCATAACTCAACCAACGATTGACAATAGCAATATAAACACAAACATTTAGAAAGCATGCGGCGAAGGTCGCGGAGGCGCACCGTCACGCACGACCGGCCACAATGGTCCACCTGCCTTATCACCCCACGGCCCGAACACATGTCATATATAGTTACATGCAACTTGTTGCAAGGGGGAAGGTTACAGGTACCTTATTTTTACGACAGTTTTAATTTTTGGCCTAACAATTTTTTTTTAATGTTTATGCATCATCATCACATGTATTATAGTCAAAATGAAGAAAGGCAGGCTGAAAGGTTGTAGTTACACAACACTGCATCAGACTGCATGTGTTTTTTAAAGAGATGTCAGCGGCCTGTGATTACTTATCCATGTGTGAATTCAGTGGGTGAGTAGGGTATCTACTTACATATATGTAGGTTTTACTCACACACTCTTAATAGAGACTAAGGAATCAATGGCTCTTCTCATCTATTTACTGGTAGTAGCAATATGACCTCTGCTAACATTGTAGAAACAAGTACATCTATATCAAATGTATCTTTTCCGAGATTACCAGAACACATCAACAGGGAAATGATTTAATTAGATATCCAAATCTATTAAACAAAATGCTATTCAGTATATAAAAATATGCTAAATTCAATATCACATTGCAAATTTTTAAATATTATTCAAAAGCAAACTTTAATTGTATTAAAATTTTAAAGTTTTGCATAAAATTGTTTTAAATAGATCATTCTACCATAACAAACTGTCATAATTCATATTAAAATGCACTGCCAAAGACAGTAATAAACTTTCATATGCAAATATATTCCCAAATTGATCTAGAACTTGCAATCCTCTTAACTTAGCACGTCCAAATGAGCACAACTTTCTAACATGGAATCACACTTAGTAACATGAGTTTGCTGTCACCTATGAACTGTATTTTCACTTAATACACCCATTGTCTGAATGCACTAGATGTTTAACATAGTGTTTGTTTTCTATTTGTTTATAAAGCAGGTGTATAGGCATGTGTCATATTGTTTACTATTGTTTTCACCCGCCTTACTTCTGATCCCGTGGGAATTTGAGGATTAAAAATAACTTTTGTGTAATTTTGGATCCTTACCTATATATTTACCAAATTTCATCACACTTGATTCAGTAGTTTTTGGGTTAACAAACATTCATCGTCACAAATGTTTGCATTTATAATATAAGTAGAATATAAGATTATCAACAATGTTGTTGCATAGACAGGGCTATATCACATCAGAATAAACCTTCTTTCCATATATGAATGAAATAAAGTCGCTATAAGTACCATGCCATATATACTTACACATATATTTTGTTGTGACTTCATGGCATACTTTTTTAATAATGTAATGATTTGTCATATGAAAAAGGTATCAGTTATATAATTTATTTTTTTAATAAGTTCAAAATTAACCATTATTCTATTTCTCTTAAACAATTGCACAATAAACTTCTCATTAAAAACATAGTAAAGCGTGACTATATCAAAAAGCATGAAAAAAATCTTTCGTCTCCTGTCGTGACCTAAGGTAGCTTACTGTGACATAGTTACTTCTTATGATATTATACATTTGTGAGCGCTAAAGCCTTATGCATTATAATCATACAATACACGAATGTATATAACTAAAGGAATACATTTTCTGTTTATTACACATGTGTTAAAATATCTTTATGGACATTTATATCAACTCTTTTATAAAACATGGTCTAAAAGAGGTGTATCGCAGGTGAATCATTACTTTTAATACAAGTGAATGCACCAACCTGCGACAACGTTGAACGCGGCGCATCGCCTCCAAACGTTGAAATCCACCTTCATCGTGTTGAAATTATCAACTAATCACTCACATAAAATACCAAATCAACACATTGAAACAACTAATACATTTTCACTTAATTAATAAACAAAAGAAGGCGAATCCAAAGAACACTACCAACGAAAAATAATCGTCACGAAACAAAAATTAAACCGAACTCGGACTACATTTACGTTCCGATTCCCATGATTGACTGTTGAATTGAATGAATAGGAATGACAGTTACGTTTGACACTTGACAGTGTATTATTGAATGAAGTCGCAGAGATCATCGACGTCCGACGATCACCATACAATAGTACCATATTGATCTCAAATAGTTGTAATATAATTCATAGATTGTTTAATTTAGATTAAATCTGCCTAAAAATAAAGTCTTTTATGAGCAATATCTGTACGAAATATATTAAATGAATCTGTGTATTATTATTAATGTGTTTCATTGTCTCCGAGGTTAGGAGAGCGTATGAGAAACATTTTCACTTTAAAATAAGATATGACTTCAATATTGATGATTAAATAGCTTTGATTACAATAGGAATGATAAACCTGAATGGAATGAGCTTTTGATTTCTTTAATATTCTGTGGGAATGAATCGAGGATGTTAAATGTTAATTGTTATTATAAATGACGTTACTATATAAGTGTAGCCACTTACTAAATATTAAGTTATTTACTTTGATTTCGTTATTTCTTATTATTTAAACATTTTATGCAATTTGAAAGTATTAATAAAATATTCTTTTCATCTATGTAGAACTAAAATGATTTCTCCTAAGTTTCCTATGTCCTTTTTGTTCATTGAAAATAAAAATTTGACATATAAAAGAAAGTTGCTATATTTATAATTCCATAAAAATGGCAGCCTTTATGTCGTAAGCTTTTCTTTGCAATGAAAAGTTTTCAATACAATTCAATGAATGATTTATAATGCAATTCGTTACGTATTCTATGTTTATTCGGTTTTTTAAAAAGAAAAATAGTATTAGATATTAAATATTACTATGATCTTTGTATTTTTAGTAAGTATCAACTACGTGGTTATATTCTTTTTGTACTTGTAGATTCGCTTGAATTAATTGTTCATGCCGGAATGGCCGCTTAATTATTTAATTTGCACAACACGTTGTATGCGATTGCTAACTGAATGTTTTTTCCAGGTGGTGTAGAGTATAATCAATGTTAAACAACTCCAACGAAGACCAAACGAGTACGTCGAGTATAGCATTAGAAAGACATAATATGAGCGCTGGTACAGCGTCACTGGAGCGCGAGTTGGCGAGTACGCGACGGCTGTTGTGGGGCGACAATGTCAAGGAGGACGTGTTTAGGCGCTGGGCGCAAGGATTCCAGTTCAGCACTGACGAACCAAGCGCTCTCATACAGCAAGAAGGCGGCCCGTGCGCTGCCATTGCGCCAGTGCAAGGATTCCTCCTCAAAATACTACTGTCAGAGACCCCCGGTCACAGTCTGCATGACTTGACCTCTGAGAAGTGCAACTCTCTACTAGTTAGAGCTGTGTGTATGATATTAAGCCAGTGTCTAGCTGCTAAATACAATGTGGCGGTTTACCGCAAAGGCGAGCCGGGCGCAGAAGGCAGTTCGAGTGTCAACGTCAGTGCAGAGGAACAGTCGTGTGATGCTATTGAATATTTTCACAGACGACTGGAGGTGCATTCATTTCAGACCTTATCAGAAGTGGAGTCGTTTTACACTCGGAACATTCGTATCTTGAAGGATAAATATGGTGTGCTACTTTTGTTGTATAGTGTCATTCTTAGCAAGGGAGTAGAAACAGTGGAGGCTGAGCTCTCAGAGTTGTCTGATCCCCTCATTCATTCAACTTACGGCTATGGATCACAAGGGCTTATTAATCTAATGCTCACAGGAAGGGCCGTAGCGCATGTGTGGGACCATGACCAGGTTGTGGGTGGACTGCGATTAAGAGGAATTGAGAGACAAAATGATATAGGTTTCTTAACTATAATGGAACATATGCAATATTGTACAGTAGGCTCTTTCTATAAAAATCCTAAGCATCCAGTTTGGGTTTTGGCATCAGAGACACATTTGACTGTACTCTTTTCCATGGAGAGACGTCTCGCAGCTCCAGAGACAGCCGGAGAGTCGGCAGAAAGAATATTCCGGTCCTTTGATCCGGAAGGCAATAATTTTATTCCATCTGCGGCCCTTCAAGACGTGCTGTGTGCTGCGGACCTGGTCAGTGAACCTGAATATGTGGAATTGATGAGACGAAAACTAGATTCTGAAAATCTAGGTATCATATTGTTGAGTGCATTTATGGACGAGTTTTTCCCGGGTTGTGAGCGTGGTGCCCCTGACACCTTCACTCTGCATCATTACAATGGGTTGTCGCGCAGTAACCCTGGAGGCAGGGTTGTGTACCGCACGGGCCGAGCTGCTTTGTTGGAGTGCCCCATGCGGGCGGCCACCACCGACCCCATGTTGACATGTTTACAAACTAAGTGGCCTAGCATTGACATTGTTTGGGACGATGGACAGTCACCTTCCCTCAATTAGCACAAAATACATTCAGAACTTAATGTGACAAAGTGATGAAACATAATTTTGAATATGTTGCTAAAAATTCCATTACTTTATGAATTATTTTTATGTATAGAAATTAACATATTCAAAGGTCCCAGGAGAAGTTGCCTTGTAAGGCAGCTATTTTTCATAAATTTGACAATGTACTGTAATTGGCCACACTTAACATTTATCCTTGATAATCCAAGCTGTGCAATTTACTCTTTAATCTTACAACAAAATAAGTTGTCACATGAAATTAAACTTTATTCAAAAATTCATAAGGTCCCTCAAGGTCACAGCTGTTAATTCTCAACCCTTAGATATTTAGAACCATAGAATTGCACTAATAGATTAAATTTCACTGTGTGGTAAATAACATTAAAATATAAGCCATTGTTTGTGACACATGCAAATAAAGAAACAAGGGATGATATGGCATAGACAACAATATTATTCAAGAACTTCAAATTACTGCCTGTTATGACTGATTTAGATATGGAATTCTTGCATAATTTTTGTACACAAGTTTGGTGCTATCTCTGTTCTCTTTATACAGGGTGTCCCGTAATGAGTGAAGCATCTTTTGGGGGATGATAGCTGAGCTAATAATCTATCAAAAAAACCCAATATACGTCGTACGAAAATATCACTGTTTTTGAGATATTGAGGATTTTGTAGTTTTTTCAAAAATGTTGACCTCACCCAATGTTTTAGATTACTGTGGCCGTAATTCTTATTTGTTTTTCATAATTTTTTTGCTAAGTTTTCTTTATGAGTTGCTTTCTTGGATACATGCATTAGATATTAATAGAAATATCAGACAACGGAAGAAAAAAAATATTTATTTCAAATTTTGTATAGAGTAAAATTTTGAAGTCAGATTTGATAGTCTGTGGTTTAAAAAAAATGTACTACACTGATTCGGTCAGTGAACTTAAAAACTTCTGTATTTAATACCAATTTCAAAATGGTATAAACGTTATGGTTTTTCCCTATAGCAAAAAAAATATTGCAATTTGAAATCAATTTGGGACCTATTTTAATGATACGTCCAGGATGATACTTAGTATGAAATGTTACTTTTTTACATGAAAAATTAAATTATATGTTATTATTGGTCAATATTAATAAAAATACATAAGCTGTAACGTGAAATATTATGTATAAATGCATATATTTTCCAAAATTTTAAATAGAACCGTTACTATACTATACCGTTGTAAACCTTTGATTTTACATGATGTGCCACATTCTACCATGGAAATAGCTGGAAATTTGAATTCAGGGTCCCAATACACCTATCATCAGTTCGATAGACCAATAATTATGGACCCGGAAATCTCACGCGATGTTGGTTATTCTCTGAAAAGTTTGGTCACCATAGCTAAAATTTGATACAAAAGTAATAGTTTTACTTTTAGATTTATTTTAAATTAATAAAATAATATTTTCATAGATAAGTATTAGAGAATGTTGGAGAAATGTGAGGATATTGTAATGGCATACGATAAAAGTGGACATCAAAATTTCATGAAGGTTTATGCATTTATACACAATACATCACATTAAAAATTATGAAGTCTTGTTAATATTGACCAATAATAACATTTAATTTAATTCTTCATGTAATAAAAGTAACATTTCATACTAAGTATCATCCTGGACGTATCATTAAAATAGGTCCCAAATTGATTTCAAATTGCAATATTTTTTTTGCTATAGGGAAAAACCATAACGTTTATACCATTTTGAAATCGGTATTAAATACAAAAGTTTTTAAGTTCACTGACCGTCTCAGTGTAGTACATTTTTTTTAAACCACAGACTATCAAATCTGACCTCAAAATTTTACTCTATACTAAATTTGAAATAAATATTTTTTTTCTTCCGTTGTCTGATATTTCTATTAATATCTAATGCATGTATCCAAGGAAGCAACTCATAAAGAAAACTTAGTAAAAAAATTATGAAAAACAAATAAGAATTACGGCCACAGTAATATAAAACATTGGGCGAGTTCAACATTTTTGAAAAAACTACAAAATCCTCAATATCTCAAAAACAGTGATATTTTCGTATGACCTATATTGGGTTTTTTTGATAGATTATTAGCTCAGCTATCATCCCCCAAGAGATGCTTCAGTCATTACGGGACACCCTGTATATTACAGGACAGGTTCACTTATATAAATATGGCTGTAAAATGCTATTAGAATTGTGTGTTTTATGTAAAGTCTTAGGGTACTTTTCACCATCTTTCAAGTAACTGCTGAGTAGTTTACTTTCCAAGTAGTTTGATTGTTCTTGCTTTGGACATATGTCAAAAATATAGTATTGTTACTTGTCACTTGAGTTTGTTGAAATAGGAATAAAATAGTTTAGATGAAAAAATATGAAATTACAATTTTCATATATTTCTTGGTTTTAATTATTCGATAAAAAATTTTAATTTAAAAGAAAATTCTTACTAGTCTTAAAATTTGCATAGAGTTTAAAAATGCTTATTTTTCGTCAAGATAAAATAAATCCCTCAGAGTAAGAACATGGCTTTAACTCTTCGATAGGTAATAATAATCTACCCAAAATTAATATTAAATAAAGATAGATTTCTATATTACCATAACCCTTAACTAAAAGTTAATGTCGATAAAGTTCAAGATACACATATGTAAATAAAAGAGCTTACAACTTTTTGCGACATCGGT
>LQNK01001270.1:533413-556049 GCA_001586405.1 Phoebis sennae
TAAATATTTGTAATGTACAGAATAACTGATAATACCTTGGACCCAAGTATTTGCCATTAATCTTCCAATCATACTGATAGTTGCACCCCATAAATGGTTATTAAATTTTGTTTTTTTGTATTTTCTATAATATTACTATTTCAGCACATATATTTACGCCATTAATGTTTTACGGCATGTATTGATCTCTGCAAAATTTTGTTTTATACTTAAATCTACTATCAAAAATTCGAAAATAGAAATTTTTGGTAGAAAAACATGGTTATTGTAATAAACAAATCTGGGTCTCAACTACTCTATTGTACATTGTATTTGTGGCTGTGATAATCCTACAGTTTTTATAATTGATCATCATTTCTACCCAATGTATGGATTATAAAATTTATTTTGGTTCACACGTTATCATAAGCTCAAATCTGTACATTACAAATGTATCCCTTTTCAAGGACTAATGGAATAATTATAAGATCTGTCATGGATTTGGGTAGCCGATTTTTTATTTCATTTACTTTGTAATAAATTTTGTACCTTATTTAAGGTATGTTTTGTATAGATGGTTATTCCTTTGGCAATATTTGTTATAAACAATTCAGATTCATGTAAAATAGCTGTGCATTTGTCTTGTAATATATATCGGAAAATATGTTCAGTTATAAAAAATAGTGGAACATGCTTTTTTTAATTATAACTTTAGTTTTATTTTTAAAATTCATGTGTAAATATTACACTATGATTTTGGGTACGACAATTCTATATTTTTTTTAAATATTGCCTTGGGTGGCATAGATATAGAGAAGTATTTTTTGTTAACAACAGTCTTGGGGTCTGGGGGACAAGCACAAAAACTGAGCAGAATTAAAGTGGTTGGTTAGTAGGAGTACTTAATATAATATTTCAAATAAAAATATAATGTGATTTTGAATTCAAATAAAATGTGGTGGCACTCTATCCTTGAGTACATATAAGATACTACTTTTACCGTTGTGCACCAGTGCTTATAAGTAACATTTCGATTGTATGCTTTTCAAAAATGTGAGAATTAATAATTATCTGGAAATTTTCATGAAAACTCGAGTATAAACAGTAAACATTTTAATTAGTACAATATTGACGTCGAGATTTTTCCTATATCATTTTTCAATAATTTAAAGGTAGGTTAGCGAAGATCATGACATGAGTAGCACAGTTGGGGCATCAACCAAATAACATTCAAATTAATTCCAAATAAAATTCTCTTCTAATTACGTAAATGTTGTCAGGGTGATTTAAGTAAAAAAATAATCCTCTCGCGAAAAATTCATTTTCATAACACGGGGATTTTTTTGTCGATAGGCGGCTACACGGAACGATATTAGTATATTACTCCAGGGTACTGATTCACAAAATTTGAATCGGATTTGTGAATTCTGGCCCCTGAGGGCACTGCGTCATATGACATATGACATTTTTGGTGACTTAAAATGTCAAAATAATGTAATTTTGCTGTTTATAAAAACAAACAATGTTTCTGTGTGGTTTCTACTTCTTCTTCTTCTTTTAAAATGGCTTCCCTCTGTGTGTGTGGTTTCTATCTTTGGTTTCTATTTTCCAAACGTCACAATAGATTACTTTGTAACTTGAGCATCAAAGCTAGAGTTAATAGATCTTAAATACCACAGAGATTGAATAATAATCACACTGTTATAAAATAGACCAGACGTTACCTTAATGGATAAAGCTAGTTTCCTTATCTAAAGTAGTATATTTCTAAGATAATAATGTCGGGAAAATCACCTCGTCTTGTATCTTACGAGCAAGCTAAGTCTATAGTAGACTTCATGGGGCAGCATCTTGACTTTGCCGCGGGAGCTCTGCGCACCACAGAAGCTCGACATACGTCTAAAAAGCTATGGAATGAACTTACAAATATTCTGAACACTACTCGAACGGGCACAAGGAAATCTGCTGATGGTTGGAGTAAGGTATTTTTACTCATACTAACAAAAGGACTGTATAGATAGATTTACGTTTTTTCGATAAAGTAACAGTCACAAGGCAGTGATAGTCCTTTGTAATGAAAATATACTGCTGCCTGCAGCATATATTGATAAATAAATTTATATTTTTCCTGTGTTAATGAAAGCAAACAGAGCATGAAACACTAGATTTACAAGATATTCATTAGACAAAAAGTTAAAATGATGTCAAATTCATTTAAGTACAGACAAAAATTTAATCTTTTAATTTATACATCTTGATCAATTATATTTCCAGTTGGAATGAGAAAAATAAAAAATCTGATACTTACTTTATTATGTTCTGTCTAATCTAGTATTGGAGTGATTTCAAGAGTAAGCTAAAAACCAAGGTTTGTCGCTTAAACAAAGTGAAGCGCTCAGGGTCCTCACCTAAAACAAAACCTTTGACAAAGTTGGAGAGGAGGTGTCTTGTGATATTGGGACCACATTTCATTAAACGGGAAACCTCTACTGGGTACTCTAAAGTATGTTCGGCGAGTTATATTCAATGATGATTAATAATATGATTTATATTTTGTATTGTTACCTCTGTATGGAACTACATCTTATTATTTATTTTCTACACTATATTGAATATTTATTCACAATTAGTCCGGAACTGTGGATGATAATAATATTGTTTTGAGCTGCTCTTTTTATTTATCCATATTTTTTTCACTTACTGGCAAACTTTGATCATTACTTTCAATTAGATGAATTTATGTTGCCTTATTTTTTCAAAATTACATAACTTCAATTACTAGTGAAATTATATGGTTGCTTTGAGACACAATAAATTAAATAAAATTTTAAAGACTAAAACTGTACATATTGAAACTAATTCCAATCTAAAATTGGCTTGATTTTAGAACCATCGGCCCCCAGAAGTGAAATTGGAAAGCTATAATGATAATCTTATAAATGATTCCAGTAACACCACTAGTGATAATAGTGAAAAATTGTCAGGTATATAATTTTTATTTATATTGAACATTGTAATTTCTTTAGTCATAACATTATGTGTATGGGAGTTGAGTATTGTCGCACCACAAACCGGATCTTGTCTTAAAGAAATGCCTCTTTAGATGACCCAATAGACGCAGTGGATGTGGCAATGTTCTAATGCGATAAAGGGTGTAATTCATTCCCCACAATTAGAAAATCATGATGTAATAAACATTGTAATTTTCTACTGTCTAGGTGTTTATCTCTCTATAGTATGTATTAAATACATACATAAAAAGGATGTTTAAGTATGTCTATCAATTATCTAGTTTCCATACAAGCTTTGCTCAGTTTGAGCCTAGATGGTGTAGTGTTAAATGTCCCATAATATTCATACTGTATTAAATACATCAAATATTTTTTTTAGAATGTGGTAAAGATGACAGTGACAAATCTCTTGACGGCTTTGATGAGTCAAGCAATGATGTGGAAGTAACTGGGATACAAAGTGAGTAGGCAATTTGCCTTTACCTATTTTCAATTTAACAAAATTATGCACCAACTTTGTATACATTTCAACAAAGATAAAATAAAAGTTATTTTATACTTTTTAGTTAAGGAAGCTGGTTCTTTTTTTTTTTGGCAAAAAGTAACTATATATCTACATCTACTTCACTTTTAATCTCATAAAATACACCATACTTTTATTTACTTTATTCAATCTAGTAAGGACTTGATTGATCATTTCATAAAACTGTAATTTAATTCCAGGTATATATCCAAAATGGTTGATACAAGTTGAAAAAAAGAGAGCAGAGGCTGATTACATTCGGGCGAAAGCTGAAGAGAAGCGGGTTAACGTTGCTGCAATTAATGCAGATGCTTCTCTCAAGCAAGCAGAAGCTTTGAAAAAACTTGCCGATGCCACTGCAGCCCAGGCTGATGCTATTCTGAGGATAGCCATCGCGCTGGAGAGGAACCAAAATGATGTCCTAGCTATATGACCTGGGTTAGATCTGGACTATGATTTAGGTGGAAATTTCTGATGTTTCGAATACTGAGACAGTCTCGGTTAAATGTGGTGAATCTTGTCAAATCATAATGCCCTCAAATGAGTTTTCATTGGAGTGATAACTCTTTTATGGCTGGATAATTAATGATGGACATTGGTTGATTTCACTTAATCAAATAATGACAGCAGAAAGAAGAATAAATATAATATGTATATATTTGTAATAACTTTTATAGTGACAATATTATGTAAAATATGATGTATAGGAAAGTTAAGTTGAATCAGTTGTACTTTGCACAGTTTTCCTTTAATTTTTCTCATGTTACAGAATAATAAATATATTGAACATTGTAAATAAAATAACAAAATAACACTTTTATTATAAGCAGAATCTATTGAAATACTATATAAAGAATCAAAATGTATGTCTTTGTAAATATCAAAAATAAAAAGCAATTTGATGTTAAAATTGTTTATTATTTACAAAAATTAAATCTACTCATCTTCAGACCATCTCAAAGTCATCCCTCTGTAACAAAAAAAAAACAAAAATTCTGAATTAATATTCAAACCCAAAATTGACCACATCAGATCAAAAGTAAGACATAAAAAATACATCCTTATGCCCTATTCACAAAACAGGAATAGGACTTAAATGAATTCCTAAATGTAGAAAAAAGGTTCTATCATTGCCCACAAGAAATTTAAGAATTCATAACAGATTTACTGCATGACTAAATTCCATTCACATTAAAATAAAAGAAATCTAAAATTTACCAGCTTTAACATACAAGCTCATAACTCACCAATTCGTTGTACTCCATAACATGTTTCTTAATAGCTGATCCATCGACCCAGGTGACAAAATCTTCAAGAGATCTGTTCACCAGGAATGAAGGATCCTTCACTACCTCCGGTCCCACTCTCACATGCCCTTGCTCTATGAACTTTGTGGCCTCCTTGATAGACTGTGACATTTTACCTGTAAATATTTTTTACTTAATAGAGGACTGTACTAGTTTGAATTCACTATAGATTCTACATAAGATATATCTTTATAGATTGGCATATCTGAAAACCTTGCAGATCTTGCCTTATTGATGAAATTTTGGGTTTTTTGTATAACAATTTTTCATATTTACGAAAATTATGTGACTCACAATGATATACTCTTATTAAATAATATTTTAATACTTTTTAAAAGACTTTAAATGTGGTTTATTATATATTATGAAAAATGAGAAAATACTATGGTATCCTACTATAAATAATTTTATAAACACACCAGTAGAAAAATTCAATTAAGATAAATCCACAACAAAGTAAACAATTATATGTGGAAATCTTTAGAATAGACTAGTAAGGATAAAAATAATTTAAGAAATTAATTTGCCACAATAAAAAAAATATTTACCCCACAATAACAAACTGGTACATTCATAATAGTATAAAAATTACTCACTTCTAACCATAACAACAGGCAACCTCCTCCTACAGAACGAACTCGCAGACACATTCATAGCAAACGCCAGGTCCCACCTGGTAGGAATCAACCCAATCTGGTACAGCTTCTCCAGGAGTTGTGCACTTGACTCTGTCCGGAAGTCCAGGCTGGCATCCAAGTCTTTGATTTTATTTGCTAGTTCTCTTATGTCTCTGGATAATTTGTTATATCTGGAAAAGAAACACATTTTGAAACATTATTTAATCAGCTCTTTATGAAGTCCTCTCCACACATCAGCGGTCGCAAACACGGCCGGCATCTGCCGATGTCGTCCATCCTAAACTAATGAAATGACTTATAAACTATAAAACTAAATGTAATAGGTAATTAATGTCTTGTCGATGCATCCACCACCATCGGAAGATTATGTCCGCATATGCGTTTGGCGACGTGTTTCTATTAATATTTAATCACTATCTAATAAAGAGCTGCGCAAGAAAGTCAGGGTAATTTCTTATTCACAATTAACAAAGTCACAAGGGATCATTGAAAAGGAAAGGAAAGTTGCTGTGTACTTACTTCGTGTAATCTTCTCTTTTTTGAATAAAGTACTTCTTCATCACTTTTACTTCGTTTAAATTGTTGTCCACTTTCCATGATATAAAATCTACTTTCTTCAATAGCTTTTTCTCGTGAAATTTAAGTTTTCGAACCATATTTATATATGTTCTTTATTTTTTAATTACAAATTGAGTTATTACTGAGGACACGTTGTAGATTTTATTCTGAAGCTCTTTAAAGTACGTTTACAAATGTATTAAAATTTAAATAAATTACAATATTTACTATACTTTTTATAAAAATAATTCTTAACCTTAAAAAATCACGCTGTGTTTATTATTCTTTTCGATAAGTGACAAGTGTCATGTAAACATTGACAATCAACTGACACAATCTATCATAGATAATGAATTGGCATGAATCCTAGCCATAATTAAGATAAGAATAGATTAAATATATCGATAAATTCAATTTACTCTATAATTTTTCTAAATAAAAGTCAATTTGATTTGACTTGGACTTTAGTCTTGAAATATTTGTGGAAGTCTAGGGAAGGTTTATTCAGTGAGAAAATTGTGAATAGAATGTCCGCTAGTAATTTAACAATTTGACATATTAGCATACTTGCTCATACATATTTCGATATGTGTCGCAAAAAATAAATTTAACCCATAAATATATTTTTTATACCTTTGTAAAATTCTAAAACGTTTTATTTCCCAACCAATAATTCAAATTTACAATCTGCCATTTGTTCTATGATCATTGATCACTCTGTCCATCGCTATTTTTAAACTGTCATTGACACCAATATAATTTTATTGTCACCGGTGTTTGTTTTGTGTTTAAAACGGACAATATCGAAATAAGTTTATACCTACGATTTGTTGTTAAACCCTTGTAAAAAGACGAGATCTTTGAACAATTAAAAATGAGTTACAACAACAAAGCATATACCGAATCCTTTTCACAATATCTCCAGTCGATGGTAAAATTGGATGCACTGGAAAAAATGACTGACGATTTGGATAAAGAATTGGCCGACTCGCAAACAATAATGACTGAAATAAAAACTATATTTGATAGTATTCCAAACGAGCAGCGTAGGCGGGCCCAAGAACATAATGATTTAAGACATGAGGACCTCTCTCAGTTCTTGGAGTCTGGTGTGCCAAAATTGTTGCTACCAGATATGGCAGAGAACGATAGTGAGGTGGACGTGGATAATATTATTGCTAAAATGAAAATCTACGCGCAGGATCTTCGTAAGAATCTGAGCGTACAAGAGCGGAACACACATTTTGTTAAAAAAACAATCGCAAATTTGGATATTGCTCAATATGCTGGTAGCCTTGAGCAGCTCAGCAAGAGCCTCGCGAATGTGAAAATTACCGCAGATGCAAATAATAGGAATGCTGAATTGGAGAGAAAACTAACTCAACTTTGTCAAGATGTCAATAGATTCACACAGGTATGTTTAGGCAATTGAAGCAAACTCAATATAAATTACTACAAACTTTTAATAAATTCCAAAAAATATATAAAAGTAAAAAAAACTAGTTGTTCTTACCCCTTCTAAATTAATTTAAATGTTCAGTCAATTTATTTAGCAAATGTAATTTCCAGATGGTGCAGTCCAAGGAAAAACTGGGTGAAACAAACCAAAACTGGAAGGGTGTGCAACTGGATAACTCCGCACTTTCTTATGATAGCATTATAAATAAAATGCTATCCGATATCAATGAAGTCACATACTTACTCAAAAATAAGAATTAATTTTCTATAATCTTCTTGGAAACAATGGTTCCATTATGTATGTGATTATTTCTACAATTTTAAAAAGAAGAGCAAAAAAGTTATAGGCTATAACTTTTTGTTATGGAGTGAATTGCGAACTCATTTCTTCATTTGGTATGGAGATAGGTTTATTTTACATTAACATAATGTAAATTGGTCTAGGAATTGAAGAATGTTAAATAAAGGCAAAAATGTCCTTATCAAAAATATTCAGTCCATACAATGAAAAACCCTCTTGGGTTTTTCTTTGTATGAAATATAAGCAAAAGTTTAAAAGAATTACCTAAGACAGCCAATAACTGATAAATTGCTGATGACTTGTAAACTGCTACATTACATAAGAAAATAACCATATTATCAGTTATTACTTTCAAAGGTATAAAAGAGAATTGAAAAGAAACCAGCTATCTTTGAATATGATGAGTTTAAATCATTAGAATCATGGCTAAGAAACAACATAAGATTGGTGTAAAATTGGGTTAATAAACCGCTTTCCATCAGGTGGGGTAGCGGTCAAATATCTGCCTATTCTAATAAAAAAAAAGGAAGTGATAAAGGTGAGGGTATTATCAACTCATAAATATGCATGGTGTCAAAACAAGATTAGAATCATGGCTAAGAAAAAAACAATATAAGGCTGTTAATGGTACTGAGGGAGTCGGAAAGATCAAAAAGATAACTCGGTGAAACATAATCTTTCTCCTAAGCAGGTCATGTTTAAAGGTGGTCTTTAGTTGGAAGATTCATGGAAATTGGTCACAATTGGAAGATATGACAGATATCATATGATAATATATGTGATTATTATCATAATTCAACATTAAATTGTCTGGAAAATATATTCTATATTGATTTGAAAGTATAGCAGTGTTCATATTTTGTATTCTAAGTTATGTTTATAATTTTATATTATCCAATATACTGCCAGCTTGTTTTGAGATTTTTACTTTATAAGTTTGGGTAACTTGCTATTTATTTTAGTTGTAACTAGATGTAAGTAACATATAAACACTATTATGGTATTAATATTGTAGTTACCTATATAGAACTAAAATCTTCAATGTAAACTAGAATAAATTGTCAAAATCATGCATTCCCAATACTGAAGTCTGATTATACTCAAGCATTAACTAATACTGTAGATCAGGGGTTCCCAATGTTTTTCAATCCGTGATGCACTTGCGAGTTTAATTATATGTTTAGACGCCCTAGTGTCTGCTAGGAGTGATTTCAAGTTTTAGATGATTAAGGGCACATCAAATTGGGGGGAGAGTGGAAGCAATGAGCCCCTCTATACTTCCTGCGACGCAATAGGGTGTCACGACGCACAGTTTGGGAACCTCTGCCATAGATAATGCTCTTTAAAATGTTTTCATCATAAATTTTTTTTTTCTGCACTCTAGAAAAATGGAAAGAGCAATGGTGATTACTAAACATGTCTGCATGTTGCTTTGTTGTAGACAAATTCAGTTAACTAGTAATGAATAAATAAAAAATGACGCGCATGCGCGAAAAGTGCATGCATTTTCTTTGAATTGATTTTCAGAGCAAGTAGTCATTCATTTTGCTTATAGACACTGAACATCAAATTATCAAAATATATAGATATACATCCCACTTTGTCTCAGTAGTTTCGTTATTATGTAATTAAAGGCAATATATCAGGTTTAAACATTATTTAATGTCAGTAAATTTTATAATTATGATAAGAGTTAATTGTATCACTACTGATTTCAGTCACAAAATAAATTGATCCAGAATAAACACTTCCTTGTGTAGAATAGTCAGTTCAGTATAATGTCAGAATTGTAAACAGTTAAATAAAAAAATAAATAATATATAAGTAGTGGTTTAATTTAACATTAAGTCCTGTCAGGTTCCATTCCAGTTGTCCTTTAACTTTTAGAGACAAGTAACAGTAAAATGTCATTTCATTAAATTTCGTCAAAGCTATCTCTACACCAATAATACCGAATAATTTATCAGCTCAGCCATCCATTAGTCTCAATACTGTTTTTCCTACAACACTAGTCAGTCGTCAGTTACAATCATCAGACAGTTGCTGTCCTCTAAGGTCATTCCAATTTAATCCTTTTTATATCCTCGTCATGGTCTCCTTGTTGTATATCTGTTCTATCATCATTATTAGGCCTTTCATCTGCCTCCATTACTTTTAATCTCGCACCATGCAAAACGGCACCATTCAAAACCCGCATCGCCTCCATTGCAGCAGCCTTGGAAGCGTACTTAACAAAGCCAAATGTTTTATTTGGAATCATTAAGACCTCTATAAAATCTCCAAAACGACAAAAAGCATCATGTAATACTTCACGTGCAGGTGGCTTAGGTTTACATACTATAAACAATCTTTGCACTACCTTAGCGTTAGTTGCTCTTGGTTGAAGGGGAGGTAATAAGATATTACAAAAGTTTGTGTGTTGTTCTTTCGGAGGTTCCTGAGAACCAAGTTCCTGACTTGTTGCTGCAGCTTTGATCAAAGAAGAAGCCTTTTCAATAGCATTAGCTAATTGTAACAATTCTGAACCAGGGTTTTGAGAGATTTTAAAGTTATTCACAATATCAGTCAGTCGAGAAGCAGCTCTAGTCAATGATACATTGACATCGGGTTTAACTGACAATATTTCACCTGACGGAAATTCAAATTTATTTAATTTTTCTATGGCATATGCTGCACATCTTTCATCTTCATATGTAACACGAGTTTTACATATGCCATTGTATTTGTCTACTGAGTATGCACATTGCACCATGCCAGGAATAATATTCATCAACTGGTAAATATGTTTTTCAGACACTATTGGACTGCAAAGAACCATAACATCCCGTGACTCTTCTTTCTCTGTTTTTATTAAGGAGCTTATGTCATTTTTTGGAGGTTCATAAGGTTGATGCCATTGTGGAAAACTGTTGCTGCTATTATTCTGTGTGCTGCTCTGTGAGCCTTCATTGTCCAAAGCACTTCTAGTTCTTTTAAGGTCTTTTGGGGCGGCAAAAATTGGTCTATACTTTTTGTCACATTCTTCAAAAGCTTTGGCTGCATCGTAAAACTCTGAAAACTTAACATATGCAAATGCTTTGTGTTCTCCTGTCAGTTTGTCTCTCAATTTATAAACTGATTGAACTTCACCAAATTGTGAGAAATACTCCTTCAATTCTCTCTCTAGGGTATCTTTTGGAGCTTTTATAAAAAGACGAGTGTACTTGTCCCCATACTGATCGGACAACTCGGCTTCATTCTTGTTAGCTGCTATCATTACTTTAATAGGCTTTCCACCGCCTATGACTTTCATATGAAGATTCTTAATTGCAGCAGCAGCAGATGAAGTTTTAGTATACTTGATATAAGCAATACCTTTGGACTCACCGTTGCCCCGCTGTCGGGGCATGTACCAATCTTCTATGATGCCAAACTGTTCGAAGGCTGGCCTCAAGTCAAATTCTGTTTGTCCTTTGTTACAGACAACAAACAGTCGGGAGTAATGAGGATGGTCCTCTTTATGCTCTTCGTATTTAGTTGGATTCATGTCGGTAGATTTTAGTCCAGTCAAGAATTGTTTAAGAAGTCCCGTTAATTTCTGTTCAATTCGAGGTCGTAGTCGTATTCAGTACACATATTAATGTAAGCCTAAGTTGATTTTAGCAGAGATACGAAGTGATTCATTGTTATATCTGACGAGTAAAAGCAAAGATGCTACTAAAGTTGATTTTTTATCAATATTTAGATGTTCCTTATTGTTATTATGCAGTTTAATAACACAACACCAGCTCTACATTCGCCAAGTGCCAACTATGAATATTAGCTGTCAAATTGTCAATACTCAGGAGCTGTCGCAATGACAGCAAATATTATGGTGCTTGTCGAGATGTCTTTTTGATCAGAAATATTGTTTATAAAACTGATGAGGATTCGTAGGATTACGATTTTTAAAACAAAAAATGATAAGTTTAAAATAATATAAAAGCGCCTGAGCACATCTGCAATATTGTTTGGTCCCGCGAAAGGCATTGCAATTTGCGGATTCAATGACTATTTATATATCTATTTATTATTTCTCTTTTGAAAAAGAACTTGTGAATGCAATTATTTATATCTATATGTAATAATATATTTAGTCTCAAACCGTTATTACCAACAAAATTCGTAAAATTCATGAAAATAGGTATATGAAATTATAAATGTGTGATTTTCTTATTTCATATCATACTTGTGCAAATTTTAATTTATAATGAAAAGATCAAATAAAAGTAATTTAACATTTAGAAAGTTTAATGACACTGTGAAACAGGACACAACAAGAATATTTCGTTTACATGAATAAAAATTCAAAAAATACTTTCTACAACACTGTAAATGCATCTTGAATATAATATTATAAATTATAATATCATAATAAATATTTCTAGTTATATAATATCTCATGAAATTCGTAACACAATAGTAGTGCCTGCCCTCTATCAACCATAGTGATGATCATCACAGTCTCATTTCTCAAATTGCCTCTCTCCTAGTCACATATTGTTTACGTATTTTATGATTCGCCACATAGGAATTCTCAATTTAAAGGGACTGCTCTATTATATTCAGATATTCAGTGCATTTATTTCTGTAGAATGTATTATTATAGAATACAATATTATTGAAAAATTCACCAACATTAGTAACTTGCACAGGCAAAGAATTGAGGACATCTTTATTCGGCTCCGTCTGCAACTTTTCACATTCGAGATCAATAACATTCAAAAGATCCAGTGATGTTTTATCCAGCTTGCTTAGTATTATGTTACCACTTGAGGTAAACCCAGTCCGTTGAAAGCAAAGTTTTGACAAAATATACAAGACACTCACATTGAAATGTGTTAAAGTGTTTAAGTTTTCTATCATCAACGTCTCTTGATCTGACATATTTTTAAGCATATTGACTAGAGATTTGAAGCAATTCTTTTCATAAACACTATAAGTATCAACATACTCATACTCTGGAAGCTGTAAGACTTTCGTTACATCAAAATTTAAACCTAAATTTCCTTGTTCCTTGCCAGCTTTGTACATTATAACTTCTTTGAATTCTTCCTCTGCTAGTATTTGTTGATAAAGCTTAAAAATTGGCACTAAAATAAACTTGGAGCTGTTTATTGTTTGCAATGGTTGTCCGTATGTGAATACCAACTCCAGTTTTAAATTTTCTTCTCTATCCATCCACCGGACCCGTTCATTGATTAAAACCAATGGATTAGATAATAATTCAGCTTGAAGAGAACTATTTAAGTTCCTCAGTTTTTCTTTCATTGACATTTTCGTATACAATTGCCGTTCAGTGTATGACCCTCTACAGTACCTAGGGTTGTTATTGATTTTATTTTCCTCATGTAGAATACCTTTTAAAATCTCTTGTTCATTATCAATAGGTTTCAGATCATATTTCCAAATGAATTCAGCGGCCACCATTGCCCTAATTTTCTTAATGTCTCTGTGTAGTGCTATATTGTTTTGCATCAGGTAAGCTTGCAGATTATTATTGATAACATGACATTGGAGTGAGCAGAAATAATAAGCACATTCTTCAACTTGCTTAATGAAGCTCTCAGGAATTGCTTCAAGTGGAAAAAGTGCGAGATTATCATATAATTCAGTTCCATAGGTAGACTGTAGTTTAGGCAGAAATTCTTCTAGAAGAATATTATCCTTATATCTGAGGCAGATAGCATATACTTCGGAGTTGCCTTGTCGGGATGTGATGGGCTTGTAAATATTGACTTCTTTGAATAGATGGTTCAGAAGATACAGTAAGCTGACTGTTGAATGTTCAAATATGGTGAAAAGTTTGAACACTAAAGTGCCACCTGGAATTGAAAGAGATTAAATTAGTAATTTGAAAATAAAGAGTTTTAATTTTTTATTACAGAACTAGAAGAAAATATAATATGCATCTAATTTATTTCTGAACCCAAAAGCTCCAGTTTATAGGCATTATTAAAATTGGGTTTCAGTAGTATTTTAGTAAACAGAAGTAACAATAAATAACAATAGTACTACAATAATTTACCTTTGCTAAGGGACTGCAGAGCAGTTACAATTTCACAGTAATGGAGAGGTGAAGTAACTTCTTCCTGAGCATCAGGCTTTTGCATGCAGTCGATGGAGCCATCAGCAGTTACCAGCAAAACCTGGGAAAAAAAAATATATATATATTAAACAGTTTAAGTTATGTTAAAATAATTTATCTACACTAGTAAAGAGGAAAACTTTATTTGTTTGGTTGTAATGAATACGCTACTACGCCATTCAAAAGCTACATTATCCACAAGTTACATAGGCTATATATAATACATAGTGCTACGGGAGCGAAGCTGCATGGATCAGCTAGTTAGATATATATTGAAAACTATACCTATTCATTACAACTAAACAAACAACAAAGTTTTCATCACAAAGCAAGTTTATTTTTACTAGTAAGTCATTATGTAACCAACTAACTAAGATATAATATTTTATAAATGTTTTTTATCAATAACTAATTAATTACCTTTCCAAGACGTTTGGCTCTATTCACAATAGCTTGAGAGTTTTCCCATTTCATCAAGTTCCCAGTATTGTCCACACCAAAGTCCCAGTTCTGAAGAGTGTGGAACATGAAGCGGTCATCACTGATCATGTTTGATGGAGAGTTGCCTTCGTAATATGGATTTAGAGTGTTTGCTAACCACTTCCACTACAACAAGAATATTAATTAGACTACAAAGATGATACTCTTTTTAAATGTATGCATTTTTATTTTATACACTTCTTACTTGAATACTTTCATGGTGCAGTTTAAGGTAATGATTAAGAGATGTTATAAACGCACCAGGCGCTTCACACAAGTGCAGTGACACAAATTTCCTTGAATCTCTAGCCTCTTGCGGCACTATGTTGTACGTAGACGCACATTCGTAAAATTTTGTCCATGCTTGGGTTAGGAACTCCGGATTCACGAGACATCTAACTTTCCAGCTTACTTCTCCGGCCGGATTGCGTCGCCGAGTGTGACTGCTCCATTCTTCAATACTAAAGTCATTCAGTTGGCTCTTATGGAAATTCAAACGAGTTTTCATCGTTTCTAAGTTCTTCACCTTCCAGGGCGGTGCTGAGAACCAAGACCCACGGTCTGGCAACTTCCACTCACTGTTGAATTGAAACTGATACTTTTTGTTGAACAAATCGTGGAGTTCCTCTTCAAAATCATCGCTCTTTGGGAATTTATGGCGTAAAAAAGAACTCTCCGTTTTATGAAACATAACTACGAAGCAAATACGGCGTGAACTAAATTATAGGTAACTGGGTCAAATGGGTATGTAAGATTTTCAAAAACACTGCATGCTAACTATAAATCAATAAAAGGATTGATCAAATGAGTATTAATTTGTTTTATAAAACGTAATATCCGAAAAGAAAACAAACAACGGCCATGTGAAATCAATATTTACTAAAAGTACAGATTAAACACGTCTTACACAAGAGTGAATTGTCAATTTTACAGATAAGCTATGAATTGCATGACCACGATTTTTTTTTGTATAATAATGAGTTACCCAGGTTAGTGAGCTGAAAAATTTTTTTTTCATCCTCACTACGTACTAATGACCCATTTTATGAAAAATACGATATTAAAATGATATTTTCATCTCTTGTTGCCATTTTTAAATTATTCCCATATATTTTCTGATCAGTTTGACGGCTAGTGTTAGTTATATTTTTATGACACTGAGTTTGACATTGCTATTTAAACAAGCCGGACGTTGGTGTACTTATAATTTATTTCATAAAAGAAGCGAAAGTGAAAATCTTTAGACTCAAATGACTGTGTTCTAATTTATTTATCGAAAACCGTTTTTAATCTAAGATCCCCATCATGGATTTGAATGAAGGTAAGATAGTGAACATAACCTAATTTAGCATTTGGCGGCTATCGCAATATCTTCTTTGTTTTTGTAGAAGATGCATTCTAAATTTTTATCTCTTATTACTTTTCAGTCCGTTATACTTTCAGTTCATTGCCGAAAGACTATCATATACGGTCAAACTTATTTCTGTAGACTTTTCTTGTTGTTAATTTAAACGTTTAAATTAATACTTACGTTTTAAAATGTGACTTAAATTAAATTATTACGATCAGGAACGACAACAGAAGACCTATGGACACCGTACAAAGAGTTGGTAGCAGTTGTGGAGTGCTATCTCACCAATGATAGTGAGGGAGCACCATATGCTGTTCACACTTTTGAATCTGTTCTCAGGAGACATAAACAGACATTTTTAGCATTACTCAAGAATCCTGTAAGTATTATTTTATATCAATCATTAATAAATAATTTTTGAGGTTTTAAAATTCTGTGAAAGTATGCCCCTTTGAGGTATATATATTTAGATAATTTAGTAGGAAATTAATGTTAAGTTTAGTTTTCAGTCTATCAATTTAGCACCCCTATATAAAATAATTTATGTTAAGCTTAATGTTATACTGTACTATGTAATCTTGTGCAAATTTCTTTGGTGTGTGTATAATGTTCATTCATTCATTCAATGCTACAATTACAGGCAAAAAACCCAGCAAGCAGGGAGGAAATAAAGCGTGGAATAACAGATGGGGTGAATTTACCTAGTGTCGGCAGGACCTTCCTGTCCAAGGAACTAGTAGATGAAGCTATTATTATATCTGGTAAGGATATGATTTATTCTGTTTCCTTATTAATTTTTTTAATTAGTCTGGTATGTTTTAACAAAATTATAGATTTGTTTCTCAAATATTCTCTGCATATTACCATTACCTCTCTCCATATACCTATCATATAAAATTTTTTAAATTCTTACTCTCTATTTTGGATAATAATAGATTGGAGTACAAATAGGAGAATAGGTATTCCTATACTTGTTAACAAGTTATAACACATGATAGTAGTTGTTCCTTAAGTATATGCTTTTCTTTTTATTAGCTGATTCAAGGGCTTCCTGTACCATAATGTTGTATATATAAATATTGCCTTTAAAGTATAAAATATAGCCTAAGTTACTCATGGATAATGTAGCTTTTTAATTGTGAAAATTTTTTTTAAAATCAATCCAGTAGTTTTTGAGCCTATTAATTACTAACAAAGATTATCCCACAAAGAGTGCACACAAAAAATATTGAATATGATTTTTTTATTTTCAGATATGTACAATGCCAACGAGTATGCTTGCTTGGAACTGCTTCACACAGCTCAAAGGCAGTGTCCCCGACAGCCGGGCTTGGCTCGGGGACTGCTTGCTATCATACTATACTATGAGGGAAGGAGGGCTTTGGTGCAAGCCTTGCGAGAGCTTGTCATGGCCAGGGATGGGGTGTCATGGTGAGCATGGACTGTCTTAGTGGATTGAGATTTGTAATATACACCACTATTTGTAAATGTTATGTTACTGTGTACTGTTACATACTGTAACTATTACTATTGATGTCAAATGTTTTTGAATGTTGAGATGCACTGGTGTATGTTGAGGAAAGATACAGCGATTCTTAGATTTTGTGATTTGCAATATGTGTGAATGTTATCAAAAACTCACTGTTGCTGTATTGCTGCATTTTGAACATCCTTGCTAACATATATACCATGAGTACTATCTATAGCAGCAATGTTTGTTGCTTGAACTTATTGTCTAGATATCTAGAAGTTATATAACATTATTAGAAGGGTAATGTCCATCAAATCTCAATGAAATATATCCTTAAAAATTATCTTTCACTCTCTTCAAATTTAATTGGTGTCTAAAAATTATTTATTTTCAGGTCAGTAAATGCGCGCGAAGAAATAATAAACTACGTCACACGCTACGTCGATCAGCTGATATCGGACGGATTGCTCGGAAGCGTGTTAGACGCGCTCCGGAATCCTTTAGATAATGAGTTGGATTTGTTGAGGAGGAACAGGGCTCTGCCCCCAAGAAGGTATCAAGTGAAGTTGCTGTCTTGTATGCAGACCACAAGGTGAGTTTTAATATTTCTGGAAAATTATTCCTTCCCATTCCTCTCCTGTCCTGTTCTAGTCCTCTCCCAACTTACTTTCACTAATCCTCTCCTCTTATCCCCTCCCCTTCCTTCAAGCTGGCAAGGCACCTGCGACAGTTTACTGTTGTCGATGTTCATGGGCTGCGGTCAGTCACTTTCCATTAGGTGAACCGCATGCTCTGCTTGCCCGCTGTTACTTAAAAAAAAAAAAATTGCACAACGCCATCTAGTCTCAAAGCTTGTACTATGGAAACTAGATAACTAATAGACATTCTTGTACATATTTATTTACATATTGTTAATCAATTAGATTTTATACAATTATGTCTTACGGTTATATTTTTTTTTTCAGAAAATTATTGGCTGGAACAATTTTCGCTGCGTCTGCGCAACGCGGCTTAGAAAGAGATATATTGTTGCGATTGATGTCTGAGGTATATATAGAATAGAATAGAAAGTATTTATGTAAAGTGCATACGGCACAAATATATTAAATGTTATTTGTTCTAGGAAACAACGTCGCCATCTCGCGGGCCGACTGGAGCATTGGATGAAACGTCTCTAGCGTTGCATATGGCATTGTTGTACGCATTGGATCTTTCAGTTTTACATAGGTGAGATATTGCTTAAATGTATAAATTTGTTTTCAAGAAAATTTGTTGAGAAGCGCAAAATGTTAACTTGTCTTATTTGATTGATTGAGGCTTACATTGATGTGGCAAATATTAAATAAAATAAAATAATCCTGGACATTTACACAACGCCATCTAGTCCCAAACTAAGCAAAGCTTGTACTATGGAAACTAGTTAATACATACATACTTTAGATAAATTAACACACAGACAGTAGAAAATTAATTGTGGGAATCGAACCCACAACCTCCGGCGCAATAGACCATTGATGTATCCACTGCATCAATCGGGATGTCAAATTTACTATAATTCATATTTTATGATTCAAATTTTTAATTTAATTTAATTTATTTATCACAGGCGTGAAGACGGCGAAGAGCTAGCGAAAAAATTACCCCTAATCCAAGATCCAGACTTAATATCAGTATTATTGGATGAACTGTCTCCGAGTGGTCACCCCGAGGGCAAACCCTCAGGGCTCCGGGCGCTGTGCCAGCTGGCCCTGGGGCTGTCTCTGAGCGCATTGAAGAGGGCGCCAGTATCCTTGCTGAAGAAGGGCAACGAGTCAAGGTGTGAGGCTCTTGACCAGGATGAGGTGCTGGTGGACGCTGCTATTGATGGAGAGGTAATTTAATAGGAGCAAGTAATTTATAATGGACTAGTTCTGCACCGTGGCTTCACCCCCGTGTATCTCCCGTTCATGTAGGATTTCCAGGTTAGAAGCTATCCTGTATAAATAAAACAATGATTGATGAAGCCGCGAAGCAAAGCTAGTCTTAATATATTAAATTCAATTGAGGAACGGTTTTCATTATTCTATCTATCCCTTGTTTTGCTTACTAAAATCAGACAAATCGATCAATTTGCACTTACTTTATCAACAAACATTCCAAACCGCTGGACGGATCGAGCTGAAATTTGGTATGAAGGCAGATGTTATGATGTAGGCATTCCCTATGAAAAGATTTTGATTAGATCCCTCGGGAACGGGGAAAACAAATATACGCGGGTGAATCTGTGGGGCTCAGTTAGTATTTTATAAATATAGACAGTAGTTGACCAAGAATATATTAGTGTCTAATGTCTTTAAATTATCTATTGAAAGCAAAGTAGGCATTTCACTGTATGTAACACAGTAAAAATAACATATTGCAGGTGTTTGAATACCTGGATGAAATGATACTGGCATCCGACCTGGTGGCATCGGAGGAATTCTATCAGAGGAGGATCCACTCCCTCATCACGGACTTCATTGTGTTGATGCACTCGAAACTGATGGAGATGAGAGTCAAGTAAGTTGTATTGACATTAATATTATTAATTTATACTTTTTTATAAAATACTTTTTAAAGGATTTTAAACGCGGTTTATTATACATTATTATTTAACCCAACGTTTCGAGCACTTTACAGCGAGCGTGGTCACGGGAGGCCACGCTTCTATTTTAAATAATGTATAATAAACCGCGTTTTAAACAAAATCCTTTAAAAAGTATTTTATTTCAAATGGAAAGTACTCGCGTTAAAACAAACACAAGATAATTTATACTTTGTATTGTTACCTCTTGATGGAACTGCATCTTGATTGATTTGTACATAAAATCACCGAAGATGGTGTTCTAAACTGGTCTAATTTGTAATCAATAATTGATATAGTGTAGAAAATATACAAATGTGGAACTAGTGAAGTGTTTTTATGTACAGTAAATTTTGTTATATTTGTGGTAGTGAGGAATTTTGTTTTTGGATCTTGATGGGTTAATTTATTAAGTTGATTTTTTTAAAATTACAATAAATATAAATAAACATTCCTGGAAATTTAACATTACCTAGTCCCAAACTAAGCAAAGCTTGTACTATGGAAAGTAGATAATTGATAGACATAATTAAACCTGCTTTTTTTGACATTGAATTCTTTTTTTGTAATTTTTTTCCCTTTCTCTATCTGCTATCAGTCTCTACTATACACCTTTAATCAGATTTTATGTGCTTTGTATATGGTATTACAAGGGTTCAGAACCAATGTTCTAATCTCTAATGAACAGTACTGTACGACTATATTGTTACATTGTATAATATTTGAACATTGTTGCTAATAAAAACCTTTGAATTTTGTTTACTAGGTCTGAAACTTGTTTTCGGTGAGAAACTACTAGTAATTAAGTTTGTTATTTAAAACACAGTGAGTGTCTCTGTACATTTAAGACATGCGCGGCTTCGCTCCCGTAGGATAATAATGTGTTATAGCCTTTATAACTCAGCGAAGGTGTGCTTTTCTGAAGGTGATAATGCTTGACATTGGTTCAGTAATTTTTTTGTGAAAATATTCGAAACATAGATACAAAAACACAAATGTTTCCTTTATCAGATCCGTTTAAGTGTAGATGATGTTATCTGTACTTGACATGTTCGTGTTTTGAATATTCCAAACACACTTATATTAAGAAGAAAAAATGATTTGCTTTTTGTTTGTTTTTTTAGAATTGAATGCTCCGAAACTATTGAAACAATTTAAAAAATTCTTTTACCTTTGGGTTCCTACATTATACTTGATGAACATAGGCTATATAACATTGTACAACGGGTGCGAGGCCGTGTGGAATATCTAGTAATCAATAAAGATAAAAAAAGTTTCTAAATATAATTTTCTGTGTAAAGATATGTAAAAAAAGTAAAGATGGGTAACGTTTTCAGAGCGGACGAAGCAGCGCGCGCCGCACAGATGTACGCGGCTGAAGGGCTGGCGCCCCCCGCAGCGCCGCACCGCACGAGACTAGACGCGCTGCTGCGGTGCGTCGAACGTCTGTACGCACGGGATCCGTTGGACCTGCGCAGTGATTACTGGCAAGCGTGCGACGCAAGTGCGCACTCGCATCGGTAAGTGAAACATTAGAAATAGCAATTGTGTAGAATATGAATTGCAGTGGCCCTAAAACGCTCCTTTGAGGTATTCCGTATGGGGTAGATTTTCTTTTGATACATATAATCGGTTTTTGTATTAGTTTTCATGGAATTTCTTTTATGATTCGTTTTTTGTAGGGCAAATAAGTGAGAAGAATTTGGAATTTTATACAACCTTTGTAATTTTTTATGAATTTTGAAGTGATTCACCTAATCAAAAGCTACCACTATTTCATAATACCTGTTCCTTTGAAATAGAATTCGCGACTGCGAGACTGCGATTTAATTATTAACTGTAATAAAAAATGTGTGTTTTCATGTGCAGAGCTGGTGGCCGCGCAGCCACGCTATACAAGTTCGTCCGTCTGTCCGGCGAGGTGGTGGTAGCGGCCCTTCTGCCCGCATATTTGCGAGCCCTGGCGGCGCTAGCGACCCCTCGCCACACGTGGGCGCTGCTGGCTCGGCGTGATGCGTTATCCGCCCATCACTTGTTGACCGCACTGGCTTTGTATCATCGGTGAGTGTGTTTTTAATGTTAAAGCAGGCAAGGGCAGCATGCGGTTGACCTTATGTTGAGTGATTGACTGAAGCCAATGAACATCTACAACATCAAAGTGTCGCAGACTTGCCGGCTTGAAGAAAGGGGAGGGGATAAGGAAAAGATTAATGGTGGGAAATGGGGAGAGGAGTAGAACGGGAATACAGGTCTTTCGGCCCCCGCTCACTGTACGGAACAGGGCTATACGGATTCTTGTGATCTTCTGCTGGGAGTGGGGAGTGGTAATTTCAGGTATATGTGTTCTTAGATCAACTCATTTTTGTTGATAGCACAAATAACTTTTCGTTATGATATTATCAAAAATATATTTATAATTTGTATTCATTATTTACTGCTATATAACAAGCAGAGCTTAATGAAAAATGATCAACATCGCCCACAAAACATCCACTATTTTTTACTATGGTTGTCTCATTAAAATAGTGTCATTTTTGAAATACTAATTTAAAATACTATACACACAAAATGGTTGTTCCATAGCAATCTCCGTCAAGACCCCGCGCCGTTCGCGGAGCACGCGCACGCGGCGTCGCTCGGCGCGTCCGCGCTGCTCACGCCCGCGGCGCGACCCGCCAAACTGCTCGTCAGGCAGGAGGAGGTGAGATAGCCTATATACAGGGTGTCCTAAACATATCTTAGGGCAATCATTTTAAATGTGCGACGCACTTACGAGTTTAGTTATATTTAGACGCCCTAGTGTCAGCGGGGGGTTGAGTTCAAATATGATTAAGGTGACAGATCAATAGGG
>LQNK01001270.1:556064-588261 GCA_001586405.1 Phoebis sennae
GGGGAGCAATGAAGTCCTCGCGACGTCCCTCTGCACTTTTGCGACCCACAGTTTGGGAACCTCTGTCTTAGTGGATGGTAGCTAGTCTAATAATTCAATATATGTCGCATGAAAATATCACTGTTTTTGGGATATTAAGGATTTTGTAGTTTTTTCAAAAATGTTAAACTTGCTCAATGTTTTATATGTCTGTGATCGTAATTCTTATTTGTTTTTCCATTTCTTTTCTAGAGTTCTTGAGTTGCTTTGTTTGATACATGCATCGCCTACTTATACGTTCTAAAAGCATAACAGGTTGATCACCTACTTGCCTCTATTGGCAAAACAAGATCGATGAAATAGGCGCAATGAACATTCGATCCTATTAATTAATAATAATTAATAATGTTTTTTAGGTGGAAGCAATGATAGGCGCACTGAAACTTATAGCCGCCGTGGCGAAGATAGACGAAGCCGCGTGCGTGACCATATGCGAGAACATGCAGTGGGATGCTGTCAATGTTATGTTCGGTGAGTTTCATTTGTTTACTTTTAAGAGTTACTACAAATATTAATCCACGTCGTATTCATCCATCTAGAAGTTCTAGAAACACGTAATTTTCTTCTGAAAGTGACAAGAATAAGAGAAATTAGTATTTCTACTTATGTAATTTTTTTATATATTAATGACAAACAAAGTTTTCCTCTTTATAATATTAGTGTAGATGTACCGAAAATATGCATCATAACTACACCTTCGATAAATTATGCAATTATCTCTGATAGTACCTTAAATATGCAAATGCGGCAAAATAATAATAACAGTTGCTAGGTGGCGCTACTAGTGCATAAATTATTTATTTATTTTAATGTCATTTATAGATTCTCACGCGTTGTGATAAAATATTTAACAAACAAAACAGGCAACACATGTGAACAATTGCGCAAATGTAAAAAATAAAAACAAAAGTAAAAATTGACACCAGATTTCTTCCAGATCTAAGAATAAATCGGCTCGACCATCGATCAGACCAAAAAGCTGTTTCCTAGCTGACGCTCGATGGATGTAGGGCTACTGCAGAATAGATCAAGATGTTTTGCTAGTCTATTAAAGTTATTGCTGACTCGTATGATAAAATATTTAACTTCAGACACCAGCTCCTCACAGCATTTAATTCCAGCAGAAAACAAATTTCTTGTTTTTAGCATTTTTTTATTATTGTGAGCAGAAATAAATGATTATTTATTGTTAGATAAATAGTATAAATAACAATAATAACAAAATGGTTGTTCCAGGTCTGATCTGCTGCCACGTGCCGATACAGCTGAAGGCGGAGCTGTGCCGGGCGCTCGCAGCCCTGGGCCGCTGGGGCTCCACGGCGCCGCGCGTGTGGGCCGCGCTCGAGGCGCAGCAGCTCGTCTCCAGCACCAACGACAAGAGGGCGCTCAATGCCGACCTGCAAGAGGTATTGTAGTCATTACTTTTTAACCGACTTTCAAAAAAGGAGGTTATCGATTCGATCTTTTCTTTTTATGTATGTTACCGCATATCTCCGGCGTTTATGGACTGATTTGGAAAATTCTTTTTGCGTTCGAAAGAGTAGAGTTCCAGAGTGGTCCCATAGAAATTTGGTTCAAGTCTGATCATCCATGTGGAAAATATTCCAGGGAACTCCTCGAAAATCAACGGAATAAGCTCTGCGGTTAAAGTTTAATGATGTTTATATCAACTGAATTGTGACTAGATGATGTGATTACCCTTCACATGACACTAAAAAGGGAAAAATAATAATTTTTGCCAAAAAATAGAACCGATTTCCTCACTCTAAAAAGTAAAATATAACTTTTATTTCGTTTTTGTTGAAATCTATACAAAGTCGGTGCCTTTATCTATTTTCAATTTAACAAGATTTTGCACGGGTTGTTCGCAGGTGGAGTGCCGCATGGAGCAGTACCCGCTGTCGCTGGCGTTCCTGGGCCTGCTGGACTCGCTGTGCGCCGCGGGCGGGCTGCCGCGCGCGCTGGGGGCGGGCGCGCGCCGCCCCGGCCTCGACCCCTACGTGGAGCACGTGGTGGCGCGCCTCGCGCTGCCCGCGCCGCACCGCCCCTACGTCGAGCCGCACGACAAGTGGCAGGTACGCACCCGCGACAATATGGCAGACAGAGCCCGCACGTGGACGCGCCGCACCGCCCCTACGTCGAGCCGCACGACAAGTGGCAGGTACGCACCCGCGACAATATGGCAGACAGAGCCCGCACGTGGAGCACGTGGTGGCGCGCCTCGCGCTGCCCGCGCCGCACCGCCCCTACGTCGAGCCGCACGACAAGTGGCAGGTACGCACCCGCGACAATATGGCAGATAGAGCCCGCACGTGGAGCACGCTCCTTACGCTCTCCACCAGGCGGCCTTACTCATTGTGAAGCTCTGGTCTTTGCGAGGCCCCGGGTGGTTGGTACCTGCGAGGCTCAGGGTGGCAGGTCTTTTTGAAGCTCCGGGTGGCAGGTCTTTGTAAGACTCCGGGTGGCAGGTCTTTGTAAGACTCCGGGTGGCAGGTCTTTTTGAAGCTCCGGGTGGCAGGTCTTTGTAAGACTCCGGGTGGCAGGTCTTTGTGCGACTTCGGGCGGCAGGTTCTTGCGAAGCCCCGGGCAGCTGATCTCTGCGAAGCTCCGGGCGGCAGCTCTTTGCGAGGCCTCGGTCTGAAGTTCTGCGAGGCCTCAGACAAAAGGTCAAAGGTTACAACGCCCCGGCCGTGAGGTAATCTGCTGTTAAATGCTTGTTACAAACATTAATAAAACTAGCGTTAAAAATATTTACATTGAATGGTTTACACAATGAAGAAATACAGATTTTGATTAATTTAAAAATTGATCGCAATTCACATTTCATTGGCAAAATAACTTACACAATTTACCGAAATGGCAAAAATGATATGTTTGCACTGTACAAGATTCTTAGGTCACTTCAGACATAATTCAGCTTTACTTTGCTTCCAGATGCTCTCCCTCTGCTTCCGTCTGTTCGTCCGCTGGCTGGAGCAGTACGAGCCCAGCGCTGGCGACTTCCCCCCTCCCCACCAGGAGCCTGACTGCAACCCGCCCCCCGGCTTCCGCCTGCTGGTGTTCCTGCACACCAACTCCGAGCTGCTGAGGCTGGTGCTGGCGACCCTGGATGAGGCCTTCGAGCTGATGGATAAGCAGCCTTTGGGAGAACAGGTGAGAGAATAGATAATATAAAAAAAATTAAATTTGGTATTACAATAAATAAAAGCAGATTACTTCATATTAAGCTTTTTCTACTACTCTTTTTAAGGGTAAAACAACTACATATTTTGTTTAAGAATATTGGTATTTACTATATAAAATAAATAAGTAAACAATGTACGAATAGACGTGCAAATCCTTACTTTCTTTTCTACTTAATATTATGAATGCAAAACTACCTCTTTCTGTTTGTAAGTCTGTCCCTTCAAGCCTTAACCACCCAACCGATTTGAATGAAATTTTGTATAAAGTTAATTCGAAACCCGAGAAAGGATATAGGATAAAATTTTATCCCGGAAATCCCACGAGAACCAGTCCTAATCACACAACCAGTTATAGTACACTTGTTATGTGTTTAAAACAAAAAAGAAATTAAAAGTAATTCATTGTTTTCAGAAATACGTCCAAGAAACTCTAATAAGCACTCTCACGATACTCGAGCGCGCGTTAACGTTGGAGCGATCGCTAACAGCCGCCGCCACTGAAGCCAACCGCGCTGTGATGCTTGTTGGATTGTCGAAACTTATGCTAGGTACGTTCTTTTTTTTATAGAAGAAAGGTGCAAACGAGCAGGCGATCCCTCTGATGGTAAGTGGTTAATTCCGCCCATAAGCACCCACAACCAAGGGTCTCGTGGATGTGTTGCCGGCCTTTTAGATAGTGGTACGCTCTTTTCTTGAAGGCTCCTATATCGTATCTCAATGGGAACACCGCTGCTGGAAGTTGATTCCAGATTTCAGTTGTGCGTGGGAAGAAGTTTCTCCTGAAACGCACAGTTGTTGATCGCCTATGTAAAGTGAATGGTAGGTTGTAGAGGAGTGGAGTGGATAGAAACAAAGTAGGGCTGAAGAAGTGGAAAATAACAGAATGGGGTAAAGTGGAGTGAAGGGGGCGGGGTTTAGGAAAATGGAATTGTGTAACGTGCACATTTTGCTTTTATGTTCCTTTTGGACGATTTAAGTAACGAGAGTATTTAAATTCAAGAGTTTTTTGATTTCTACAGTAAAAAGTTAAGACTTTTAGCGATGTTTTTCATAATATCATTCTTGCACTCTAGTGTAATTTTTGTCATCGTGTCCGTATGTCATTATATTAACACCTTTTACAATAATTATTTCTTTAAACACCGGTTTCGGACATCGTCAGGTAGTTAAAATTAAAATCTAAATTTTATAATAAATTAGTGTTAGTGCAAGTATGAAAATGTGTTTTTCTTAAAATAAAAATAGCATGCAATTCCATCAAGGAGTTTCAATAAAAAATAGTATTGCTCATATCAATTTGCAGCACCTTCTGGTCCGGAGAAGAGCGACCGCCTGGTGACATGCTGCCGCGTGCTGCAACTGGGCTGCGTGGTTCCGGAAGCGGCCGCGAGGGCGGTGGCGCTGCTGTGCCGCGCGCTGCAGTCGCCGCACTGTGCGAAACACCTGCTGGAGTGCGTCGCGCTCACGCCGCACCGAGCGCCCGCTGTACGGTGAGTGCACGACTTGTGACAGTGAAACATAGTATACTCCAAGATTTATTCATTATGTAATTTCACCTAAAAAGAGGGTCAGTTATGAGTCATTTTTTAATTGTAGGAATAAGTATTCTCTTGTTTGTTTTTGCAAGTACTTTTCATAGTAAATAAAATACTTTTTAAAGGATTTTAAACACGGTTTATTATACATTACCGACCACATTCACTGTAAAGTGCTCGAAACGTTGGGTAAATAATAATGTATAATAAAACGCATTTAAAATCCTTTAAAAGTATTTTATTTAATCAAAGGAATGACCTGAAATTGTTAATTTTACGTTCTAGATCTTTCATATTTATACCACGCGAATTTTTTGACCTCAAATGTATATAAATAACCATATATAGGATTGATATTGATCGAGGAAAACTTTGTTTGTTTGTAATGAGTAGGCTCAAAAACTATTGGACTGATTTTAAAAATTATTTCACCATTTGAAAACTACAGTTCCTAGGCTATATTTTATAGTCTATATGTTTAACATTGTGCTACGGGAGTGAAGCCTCATGGATCAGCTAGTCACCAATAAAAACTAAGACATATATGATGGTAATTTATCGTTTCAACAGACATGGTTTCGTGGAATGCCTAGAGGCGGAGGAGTGGGGCAGTGCAGAGAACATGGCCGCCACCAGGTCAGCCAAGGAGGGGATCGTTCTGTTACTGCTGCAACTGCTTCCAGCTGCACCGCACAACCTGGCGCACTTCCTGCTGGGCTACCAGCTGCATGATGACGTGAGTTGTATTTGTGATAAAAACTCAATAAAACTCATAGTGCTGTTATTTACATTTTATGTTGTGTGCTTTGAAATCAATATTTTGTCTTCCGTTCTTTCTTTCTTTCAATATCTATGTATACATAAAACTTAAAGGTGACTGACTGATTGACTGACTGACATAGTGATCTATCAACGCAAAGCTAATACCACTGGACGGATCGAGCTGAAATTTGGCATGCAGGTAGATATTATGATATAGGCATCCTCTAAGAAAAAGAAAAGAAAGATTTTGATCAAATCCCACGGGAATGGGGAAAGCAGATGCTATTAAGTCAGTTTATCCACAGAAAAACTTTACAATTCTAATAAGTAACTTTTATCACCTCTCGTTCCTATAATACTGTTAATCTAAAAAGCTTGTAATAAAATAATTTAAATAATGATTAATTTAATTTAATATTATTAGAACACACTTTTATTGCATTTCTGACTGATAATTAAAATATAGATTCTTATGAAGATTAAAGTACCTTGTAATTGGTCCTTCGATCTGGACACTGCTATTATATCTCAAATGATTATTTCCTAAGTGAATCCGTGTTGTTCCAGGTGTCTCGCAGCGCTTTGCACGAAGCGGGCGTGGCCGGAGCGCCTCGCACGTGTCTACACTCCATACTTGATATCTTGGACGCGTATATATCCAAGAATGGGAGCGCGGAAAGGTTTGTCCTTTGTACTAAATTATAAGAAATTATCAAAGATTTTCTATTATTTTTTCTTGATATCAGTTTTTAACAAATTCTTGAAATATATGAAAACATAATAACTGTCTGAAACAATTATTCTGTTGATGTTTTCTAAATCCGATAGTTACCGAACTCTCGATAGAAAACATTAAGGGCGTCATAATAGTGAAAAATAGTAGTAAATATGTACTGACGCTAAGACAATTGCATTTAAATAATAATTTATATTTTGTATTGTTACCTCTTGATGGAACTGAATCTTGATTGATTTGGACATAAAAACACTTCACTAGTTCACAACAAATGTGGAACTAGTGAAGTGTTTTTATGTACAAATCAATTGCGTTTGAATAATATTTATTTATTTATTTTATTTATTTATACACTTTATTGTGTTGAGACATACTAAGTATAAAACTTATGTAAAGTTCATTACATCTAATTTCCCAACACAGTAGGCGGCCTTATCACTCAGTAGTGATCTCTTCCAGGCAACCAACTATAAGGGGTAACAGGAGAGATTAGTAGGAGGCAGGTTTTAAAAGTTTAAAAAAATAAATATCATATTATTTAATAAATATCTCTAATTTATTTATATAAATAAATAATAAATTATTCCATAGATACACATACATATACTAAAATAAATATATATGTTACAGGGAAGCGTCCACTCTGGTAGAGAGCTGCTACCGGCTGCTGTACTGGCTGGTGGCGCGGCCGGCGACTTCGCCCCCCGCGCTGAGGCTGCTCCGCGCGAGGGACTACTTCCTCGCGAGGCACGTGAAGGCCACCGTGAACCTTGAGGTCAGTATAATATATGTACAGACATATGTTGACTTTAACTTGACGAATTTGCATGCCCGGTGGGCAGGATAAATAAATAAATGAAATAAAAATGTTTATTTGCTTCTCTTTTATAGTGATACACTATTTTATTTGGCTGTGCCTTCCTAGCTAGGTAAACCTGTGTTAAGGAAGGCAGTTCCTTCCCATTTTGGATAATCTAAAGTTAAACTAAATTTGAATAAACAAAAAAAAATAAAAATTAAGTTTAAACATGAAAGGAGAAAAATACACATTATTACTGTTATTGACATATTGCGAGTTAAATTTATTAAAGAATGTGTGAGGACAGTGCATTATACTAACAACTTTACTACTATATTCATGAAACTAAAGGTTTCACTTCATTTGAAATTTCAAATAACCATATCAATTACTTATGAATCTTCCTAATCTCCAATGTATTATTCTATTAAGAGTAAATTTGATTTTTGAAATTAAATACGAAAATTATCTCTAACTATTCGATAAATGTATTGAAGTAGTCCCAAGATTTTAGACGGACAGAATTTTGACATTGGTTTCAGTTCTCAAGACGTTCTTCGAATATCACTCTGAATTTTGGACCAAAAGGTTTTTCATTTGCAATATGAGGTTTTCAAAACTAACTCGGTTGGGAAGACCTCGAAACTAACCCTGTGTAAAAGCTTAAAAGCTTAATGTTTGTGTATTTCAGACGGCATCTACAGCGACGCTATCAGCGCGCTCGTGGGTGTTGCGTGCGTGCGCGTGCGAGGCGGGCTCGGCTGGCGGCACGGGACAGCACGCAGCGCTGGCGGCGCTGCTGTCCGCATTGACGCACTCGCCGCATTCGCACTCACCGCAGGTGTGTATTGTAATAAAAGTCGGTCAGTAAAATACGATTACACTTCTCGAAATAACCGGATTTCCCTAGTATAGTTTTGGGAATTTTCTAAATTAATGAAAAAAAAAATACTATTCATCATGTGTTTTCATGTTCTCTGTTTAAACTTGATTACTTTTTTTTCATACATAACTTACTTTGTTTTCTCTTGGAAAAAAGTTTGAGTACAACCGCAGTATAAATTAGAAATGTTCTTTCAGTTGAAACTTGATTGTTTTTTTTCTACTCAACTCACTTCGTTATCTTTTTGTCGTAAACTTTAAGTTCAACCGCAGTATAACTTTTTTGATGAAGATTATCTTATTTCTTGACAAAGTCAAAATCCAAAGTGAAAATGTTTTTTGAAAGTCAACACATTTGTTTTTTAAGTTGACATTCTTTGAGGCGCTTTTAAAACGTGATTCACATACATTTCATACAAGTATCTTAATATATTTCACGACTCCTTTAATAAGGTCGGTTAAATTTTTTCCAGGACTGGGAGTCGTGCGTGATCCGCACGTCCCTGGAAGCTCTGCCTCTGAGCGTGGCTGCGGTGGCTGAACCACGCTGGGAGCTGTTCCACGCTAACCAACTGAGGCATGCCATAGCTGGATGCGATCTGCCCACAGGTAAAAATAATATCAAAATTTGTGCATTATTTTCGTTATATTCAGTAGATTTACATTATGGTACAATTATTTATTTATTTTTATTTATATATCCTTTATTGTACTGACAATAATATAAAGATCTTATAACTTGAGACTTAAATTTTAACAATAGGCGGTCTTATCGCTAAGGAAGCGATTTCTTCCAGACAACCTTTAGTACAGAGAGAAAGTTCATGAAAAAGGCAGGAGTAAGGGCAGTGCACAAATTTAATAGATAAAGAATATACTAAGTTTTAATATAGAAGTAACAAAATATATTACATAATATATCCGATTTATTTTGAGATGTAAGTAAGTAATAGTAATAGTATTTTCAAGTCTTTTTCTTTTTTATGGACAAACATTTTCAAATAAATGTGTAGCGACACATCTGCGATTACTTTGTTGAATAGCTGACACGTTAGTTTAGGTCACGTATACGTATACCTCTCCAGCTCAGTCATCTCTATACCAGCATTATGTAAAGTCATTTAATTAATTAGAAATAATATAAGATGTGCCGGGACAAAGAAATAAATTATGGAACACAACAAGCCTTTTCACTACTCTCGAATCAACAATAATACTTCTTCACAAATGTAACTAGATCAAATCCGGCTCGAAGGACCAAATTATCAATATATTTCTGTTTTATAAAATTTAATCGATAATTTATGAATTTGTGGGGCATTAAATTTGTAGGTTTGGGTGGTAAACGCATCAGCGTGTCTCGCGTGCACGCGTTGCTTTCGCGAGAGCTAGCGGCGCTCCGGGCCTCCGCCCCGCAGAGGAACTTGGTCGCAGGCGAAATACAAAAGGTAACATTAATTATTATTTAATTAAAATGTTTATAACAGCGGGGATGATGTCTTTTATATTTAGTAGGTTCACAATGATACCTGACTTTCGAGAAATGTTTTTTTTTGTCACATTTTAATAATTAGCTTGTTCTTAAGTTTTCTTTTTAAAAAACCCTATCTAAGTAAAATAAATTAACTTAGTTTGATCTGATTTTTAAATTAAGTTAATTTATTTTACCTTTTCATCATACAAGAATCCTGTATCATTTTACATAAATAAATAATTTTGAATTTTGAGTTTATTTTTAAGTCATTTTGTGTTGAGAAAGATCTAGCTTCATTAACGCAGGTTTCCTAGCAAGGAAGTCAGCGCCTCATAAATTTAAGACCTAAAACAAATATAAAATACAAATTAAGAATTATTATTTATTTATTTATTTCCAGGTGCTCGACTACGTAACAGAAGTGAACAAGCAACGCAACCTAGCGGCCACTCTCACGCACTACTACGACTCCTGGCGCCAGCTCACCGAGATCATCTTCTGCGTGGCCCCGCACGATCTCCTCAGCCTGGACTCCAGGAAGACCCTGCTCCTCAACATCCTCCAAGACCTCCTCAACAAAATACCACCAGCGGAAGTGCTGCCACAAATCGGAAACCTTGCCTCCGGGACTATACTATTACTCCTAGTCAATTTAAGACACTGCTATATCCTACAAAAGCGAGAATCGAACTTGAAATCCTCGGAGTTTGAGACTACCTTCTTTGGACCGTCCAACCAGATTATGCAGACGAAATCTCTAACCTTGAAGTTCATTTTACACAAAATTCTAAGCTGGATTTTGGTGTCTGGTGGGTCTACACAGAAAATGCGAGTGAATCTCTACGGGGCATTGTTGAACTTTTTGAATATAGTCAATTTGAAGCCCAGTGCGGCGGACCCGGAGGAAGAGTTCAACTCTACTTACGTTTCTCGATTGGACAGTTCGAAATCGCGTCCCAGTAAAGAAGAATCGAGTTTGAAGTCGATGGTAGTGGAGGTGATCAATAGTTTTGGTGAGAATTTGTGTTCGATAGTGTGTAGTGACTGTGTGGGGGGAGGGCATGATGTCTGTAGGATGGTGGCGCTGTCGTGCCTCGATACGTTGATTGAGATCAACCCCACTACGGATTGGATGAACACGTTGAATAATCAGGGGTACTTGAGGAGTTTGATTGATAGTCTGCTGCAGGACGACGAAGGGTTGAAAGAGGTGAGGGTATTTTGATTTATTACATTTTTACAGTTTCAGTATAGTTGAAATTGAAGAAAGTGTAAGTTTATGAGACACAGAAAATTATATATATTTCGCTATCAAGGCACACTCTTTATACGCTGTTTAAATTATATTTCAAATGTATTTACTACTTTTTTGGAAGATAGATAAAAAAAAAATGTATTTCTGTGAAGGCCTTGGAACCGAACCCAAAATCGCTGCGCGTCCTCTACGTGTACGAATCCAAGATGGCGCTGCTGATCAAGATAGCCGGCAGCCGCGCCGGCGCAGAGACGGTGCTGGCGGCCGGCGCGCTGTCCTGCCTCGCCAACCTGCGCGCGCTCGACTGCCACCCCGACACGCACGCGCCCAACGCGCACGACACCGCCTTCGTGCCCTCCCCCCCCCACCGGTGAGTGACGTCACAAGATGGCGCGCAGACGGTGCTGGCGGCCGGCGCGCTGTCCTGCCTCGCCAACCTGTGAGTGTCGGCACAAGATGAGATATTCACAAATATACATGGCCTATTTCATATTTTACACGTATGTCTAGACCATCATAGATATTGGTGAAAAAAAAGTTGATTCTCGAAGGACCAAAATTTTTAATCCACAACTTTCCCCCTTAACAATGTCGGAGACTAATACTTAGAAATTTGTACGTTTGGTTTCAGGTTCCGTCAGATGCTGGTGCCCGCGCTGGCGCTGTGCGACGCGTTGCTGACCACGCTGGGCACGCAGAACCACAGCTGCGTGTTGCACGTGACGCACTTCCTGCTGAGCCATCTAGAGTGTGTGGATATGGTGCTGAGGTGAGTTGTATTATAACGCTTAAAGATTCTGAGTACAGTCGTTTATGTCGCATTTGTAAAGCGAGTTTACAGTTAAATTCAATGTTACCATATAAAGTGTGTGTTTTTTATTCATTATGTTATTTTATTTATTTTTATTTATTAATTGTTGCCAGGGTCCAAAATCTCAAAACCAAATCCTTATTTAATTTTGAAGCGACCGTTTTAACCATTTTAAACATTTTTAAGGAAAAATAAATATGAAAATTTAAAATTTCCAAAACACGTTATAATTTATATTTCAGAGCGACACATCACCGTTTAAACCGTTTTTTTAAGGAAGACTAGATTTGAAAAGTTTTTCACACATTTCCATAATCTTTGTTGCAGAGCAACACATCCGAACTCTCCCGAAGGTCTCCTAACCGAAGCGGCCGCGCTAACATCAGTCGTCGCTCGGACGTCGGAGCGTGCGGTCGTCAACGCTGTGACTTCGGACACGGCGTTGCAGCGCTGCGGTGCGGCGCTGCAGAGGCTGCACTCGCTGGCTCTAGCGCTGCTGGCCCGCTTCCACGCGCCGCCTAAGGCAGACGGAGACGAGCCTTTGCTGTATTACAAGGTGAGCTACTACGACGAGAGGGAGTGCGGTAAAAAAAGCAATCTTATCGGATGTGCTGAGTGATACTGTGTCGTGCGTTGTCTAATTTGTCAAACTATAGGTGCCCGTTTGCATTATGGACAGGTCCAAACTAAGCGAACATTTATTTTATGCGCAGAATAATCTGTCTGACGTCACTCGGATGCATAGCATTTTTGACTCAATAGATTAGATATTTATTAACCGAGTTTCAGTTCTTCCATATGTCTAACATATAATTCATCACAGATCGTGTGCAACCTGCTCCTGTTCGCGCGCAACACGATAGACAGCGACGCGTTCAACAGTTCCACACAGGAGGGCACCCGCAAGGCCGGCTCCGTGGCGCTGGAGCTGCTGCAGCACCTGCTGAGCAGGCTGCACGCGCACGACAAGCTGCTGGCCACCCTGCAGCATCAGCTGCACAGCGTGCCCACTATGACCCTCACTGGTGAGTGACGCATGCAACAGTTCCACACGAGGCGCTGGAGCTGCTGCAGCACCTGCAAAAATTTATTTCCAGTGATTATTCTAACGGAAAAAGTAGCAGTAATAGCCTTGAGTCTGATAAAATAACATTTATATACTAAAAACACGGTACAAAAGATGGCAATTAAGAGTTGTTCTTTATGTTTCTCATTTGTTGTCCAAAAAGAGGTTCGAAATAATGTAGTTTAAATGTTTGTTCGTAGACATGAAGAAGCTCCTAGAAGACGACCCCCCCTCCGCGCCGCTGGAGGCGCGCGCGGCAGTCGTGTCCCGGCTGCGGGCGCGGGCGCACGCGCGGCTGGCGCTGCGCTCGCACTGCGCGCACGCGCTGCACGCCGCGCTGTACCTGCTGTGGGCGCACACCCGCCTGTACTTGCGGGCCGCCTTCGCCGCACACACCACTAAATATGCGGGTGCGTCTGTACTCTGTTTTACGATGGTCGTTGACACAGGTGCGTATTTATCGTTGATCAAAAATTACATGTATTATATTTCACGTTGGTCATTGACACAGGTACAAGCCAAAGGGTGTCTTTGTATAGATGCGCATCTATCGTTGGTCGAAAGTTACATATAATATCATAAAGAGGAAAGATTAGATTTTCTGGTTGTTTGAATTGAATAGGCTCCGAAATTACTCGACAGATTTGAATGAAATTTTGTGCAGAGATTGTTTAAAACCCGAGAAAGGACATAGCTTTTATAGAACCGACCGATTTTAAAAATTCTTTCACCATTCGAAAGCTACATTATCCACAAGTAACATGGACTATAAAACATTATGCTAGCACAGCTAGTTCAATATAAATGTGTATGTTTGTCAGGTCTATCGCGCACGCAGGCCGTGAGCGCGCTGGCGGGGGAGGAAGCGCTGGAGCTGCGCAAGTCTCTCGTGACGGTGTTCAACGATAGGTTCACTGATGAACTGCTGGAGACCGCTAAGGTAATTTTTGCATGTGAGGGTAGATGAAGAATCACGATTAAGTTACACTTATAAATAAATACTGGATACCGCTAAGGTAAATGTTTAACGACATCCAATCCCAAAAGAAGCAAAGCTTGTACTGGGAAAATTAGATAATTGATAGACATACTTAAACATACTTTTTTTTAAACGTCGTCATTTCCAATAGGTTCGGTTCAATACTCTCGGTCAAAGAAAATCCAGTTAATCCAGCTATTTTTTGCGTAATAAAGTAGTGAAAAAACTAAAGGTTTTATTAATTTATACATTTAAAAAATATTTTTTTCACATAATATATTATAAGTACAAATCTATACTAATATTATAAAGCTGAAGAGTTTGTTTGTTTGTTTGTTTGAACGCGCTAATCTCAGAAACTACTGGTCCGATTCGAAAATTTTTTTTAATGTTAGATAGCCCATTTATCGAGGAAGGCTATAGGCTATATATCATCCCGATATTCCCACGGGGGCGAAGCCCTGGGGTGCAACTAGTCACATATAAAAAAATAAAACGACTTGCTCAAAACAAAATTGTATAAAATTATCGTTATTTTTTTCCTAGTAATACGTAATTTGTCAGTATTTTTTTACTAGCATTTGTTAATTTTTTTTCTTTCAGAATGAACCACAAATCCAGCGCGGCTTCTTGGAAGTGCTGGTAAAAGACCTGAAGACAATGATACAGTTTTCTCCCATTGAATAGACTTTACGTGATAATGTTTGTAATTAAGTGAGACGAGAGGTTGATGCGAAATAAATGATTTTTGTAACATTTAATATTATGTTTCTTTTATCCTGATCCTGTAGTGTACAAAAATAAATTAAGATTTAACCACTTTTTACATACATTAAAAAAAGTTTTTAAATGAACGCGCGGCACTTTTATTGAAAAGTTATCGAATGAACCCGCACACATTAATAAAGAATATCAATATTCAACACTTGTATAAAAAGTTGACAGATGTACACGCGACGCGATATCTAAAAATTTCATCAAATACACGATACATGAATTAAAAAGTTGTTAAATGAAAATGCGTCACATTTCTAACAGAGTTGTTAAATTAACGCACGACACCTGGATAAAAAGTTGTTCAATGAACACGCGTCACGTTTATAAAAAAGATGTCAAATGAACGCGCACACGACATTTTTAAAACATGCGACACTAGTTGTAAATAATGAACACACGGCACATTTATTAAAAAGTCAAACGAAAATACACATAAACATTTTCATGTGAATGTTAAAGTACTTATTCTTTTAGTCTTTTTATCCGTAGTTCTATTGATCCTTATTCGTAGTAATATTACAAGTGGTTCGCTACGAGCTGGACCTCGCGTTATAATGTATAAATCAAGACCTTTCATTTCTTATCATCCTCTACATACGTATGAAAATCGTCTACTTTACAACTCCCCCCACCCCTCCTAGCTTAGTAAACCCACTAACGATTTCGCTTATCTTCAAACTTGAAATTTTCTTTTGTCTTAACTATTCGCACTTCATACTGACACACATACATATTAAACGGTATTTCAAGTTAGCGTCAGACAAAGTTTTTCATACTTACATACAAACATACAAACACAACCGCCCGGCCATCTCGACTCTGAATTAATCTCTATATTGTATCGATAATTAATATCTATTGACCTTGAATTCAAAGCAAATTTGCGGTCAATGGATGTGTATTGTGTTATTGGAATGAAAAATTTACTCAAAAAAACATTATCTTATTTCGGAGAGAATAAGAGTCAGCAAATTAAGTTTTTTATAGTATTAAGGGTATTTCCCTCTACGCTAGCTACATGCACCAAATGATTTTTGGACCTTAAATTATCTAGTTTAACTAATTTAGATACATGTAGTCATTTCATTATTTGAATAATTACATTACGCAGTCAACATAGGCACAGTTATATGTACTTTTCAGTTCACAATCTTTTGAGCAGATGAGTTTTTATAATAATAACTTTATTATGATTTTTATTCCGATATTTGTAAATCGCATTAGTATTTTCACGTGTGTTTTGTGGAGGTAAATAAATTATATTTGTCTTTGTCTTTGATTAATTATTATCTAAGGTTATTATTCATTATTTATCACATCGTCTGGTCATTATGAAATTTGCTATTAACAACGGCCAATATGATAATTGAGATATTGGATGGGGTGTAGGGAGGGAAAAAGCTTTTGTTTAGCTTATCATTAAAACGGTTATAATCGGAAAAAGAATGATTCTAAGCTTTAACCAAATAATGAGTTTGCTAATGTAAATTGGTTAAATTTAAGTTTTTTAATCATACGCAAGGGCTTCTTTAAAAAAAAGAATTGTGTTTAAGATAGTTAAGTCTTGTTGCTTCTTATTTGCCTTTTGAATTAAGTTTCATTGTCAAAAATAAAGAGAATAATTATTAAACACCATTTTTTATTACTCCGCTAAGTGAATTATAGACGTTATGTTTAATTCCCGGACAATTTCATTATTTGAATAGATTTTATCAAATTGCCATCTCAAAATGTACATCTTTGATAATGGCATTTTGTAAAATGGCACATTTATCATTTGGTTGTTAACATAAATAAAAGTAAAAGTTTAATTGGATTTTGATCTACAAGGGAGAGCGGGGAATTATGCCGCCGTCGGCGAAATCTAGGTGTACCTATGTGATGCTAATAATAACTGAGATTATAAAATGTTTAGAAAATTAAAACAAATCGAACACTAAAGTAGTTACTTGACTTAACAAAACAACCATTTATCTGGGAGAGGGTTGTAACATTTCACTCACAAGAAATGTTAGGTATTTTATTTTAGTGGAGAAACTTGAAATTTTTCTCGTCTATTAATTCGTCTCGTCTTAATATTATAAAGCTGAAGATTTTGTTTGTTTACAACTGGATTGTTTTGAAAAAAATATTTGTTTTGGACCATTAATCTGTTAAATAACATTGTGTTACGGACAAGAAGTTGCGCGGAACAGCTAGTCCATAATATGATTTTTTTGAAATTTAAATTCATGTAAAAATATAGTTTCAAAAGAATATTAGGTCTACCATATGAATGTCAGTTTTATAGAAGCATGAGACTATGCTGTGAATAGACAGATAGGCAAATAGATATTTATAAGAGTTTTTTAGTTCGGACTTCTTAAAGAGTTTACAACGATCTGTCTGCGATGATAATAATATAAGAGGCAGCTCTTATACATTAAGTAACACAGACATTAAGAAAATGTCGATCATAAGATACGCCTTAACATTGAGTACGTTATTCAGTTTCAACAGAAATGTACACATTTTAAAACAATGAAAAAAGTTTAAACAAAATATATCCCAACATATCTATTTCATAAATCAGAGATATAAATCACAAATGGCACAAATTACGCTCCCATTATTTCGTAGTCATTTTTAATGTCGATTGTCACTCGAGCGTGTTGTGAAACAAAACTCCGCATTCAATCCGCAACTATCAATTTAATTGGAGACTCGGGCTGCCTCTTTACCGCGCTTAACTTTTCGATTTACATTCAAAACGGTCTTTTAAAAATCAACTCAATAACGACGACTCTAAACCTGCCTTTCAATGCGTACTTTACGAGTCGGCCGAGCGAAAAACTTTGAAGCTGCCTCGCCATTGGCAAGTTCGCGAGGGGAGGAGCCTCAGACCCCGCCCGGCCATTCCTGCGCATGCTAAACGCGATTTAAACCCCGTTTAAGCGGTATTTTGGGTGAAAACCGCAAGAAAATGTATGTTACATCGGTTAGGGGTAGGGCGTTGCTAAATGAAAAGATTTTCCCGCTCGAACGATTTGAACATGGCTGACAGTTATCTCGGATGCGCGGGAAAGTGCAGCTGTCATTAATTTAACTTTTTTTTGGCCGATTGATTGATTATGGCAGGGGTCACGTCTTAAAAAGTTTTATGGACAATAATATTATAATAATAACAAATACTTAAATAATAATCGGACAATATAGTTTGAAACTTCATTGAACCATAATTAAAATGTTTAAATATATTTAGTTAATTGAAATATTTAATGATGGAGTCAGCAATGCAGGACAGTCACAAGTCTTTTCTAATTAAAGACCTTCTCGGAGATGTTCTTAGACCAGGAGCTGGTATTCCAGGTATTTATATTTCTTTATTTTATTTTATTATACATGATAATACAGACTAAGGCTTAAATTGACTAATTGAGCCAATTACTGCCATAGATTTTTAAAGTATCATGAATTATTAATTAAATTATTTTAAATTATATTTTTAAACATACAAATCTTGTTAAATAAATCAAACTTTAATATTTAATTAATATTTATGTACCTGCTTTAAATCAATGCTAATTACCTTCCAGGAAATGCAAGAAACATGCATGAAATATTTTAATATTAAATTCTATTAATAAGTTTAAATTAATCTTGCATTCCTATTTGCATAATATATATGAAGTATCAATCAAAATATATTAAAAAAAACTGTTCTTAAGAAAACAGAATTCATTTCACGCGCATTAAATAACATTTGTGTAAACATTTACAAGTAAAATGATTAATTTTATATTTATTAATATAGCTGAGGTGTCCGAGTGGTTAAGGAGTTGGACTTGAAATCCAATGGGTTCTACCCGCGCAGGTTCGAATCCTGTCCTCAGCGAATTATATTTTACCGTGTAACAAATTAATTCTCAATTCGGTACTATTTTTTATTTTTAGTAAAAATGTTATGTATCTCAGAACCCAATCACTTGAAGGATCTAAATTATTGAGTAGGGGAAAAATAAATGAGTTATTCATATTTTAATATATTTTTTTTTCATTTCTAATTTCACTGATCTGTGAGTAGGTAAGTAACAATTGCAGTATTTTATTGCGATTAAGTATTTTTAAAAGTTATTAATTAAGTAGGTACTTATTTCTGCTTTGTTTCAATCATTTGCAGTTTTATTATATGCAATCCATAATATTGTATGATATCTAATTTTGTAGGCATTTTACCCGGAGAGTCTACCGATATTTTTTTTCTTTTTGTATTGCGTCAATCACGTAAAACCCATAAGATGAATTTTGTGGAATTTTAATATGTTTTGATAGAGTTACGATAATGTTCTAAGTTACAATCGACTTGAAAAATTATTACATCCCATGTATATGACTGAAGGATGAAAAAAAAATTGTGACATCGACAGGTCTTTAAAAATTAAATATAGTTTACTCGATAACTTTATTTAAACAAATGTCCTCAAAATGTTAGCTTCTAAAGTTGTAAAAATTTCATACCTACTCCTGGAAATCGTTAAAGATACTATACATGTGCTCATCATCTTCCTCCTGCTCTTCCACATATACCCATATATATCTCTACCTAATATACAACTGAACAATGTATTTAGAGAACCACGCGAGAGAAGCCGCGGGCAGATAGCTAAGTTAAGCATAACATAATATAATGCGATGGATACCAACATATGACTCTATATTTGTTTTTATGTCTTTCCTTAGAAAAGAAGCGATTAAAAAGGAACACGTATAAAGCCTTCTTTTGGAAATCATTCTAGAAAAAGCCTTTTCTTTTATTTTATGTTTATTTATTTTGAGGAAATGAATTCGAGGATAGAATGATTCGCTGAGGACATGATTCGAACTAACGTGGTCAGAACCCATCAAATTTCAAGACCAACTCCTTAACCAATCGTCACCTCAGCCACAGATAATATAATACTATTGGCAAGGTGCACCATGACAACGCCAACTAGCGGTTGCCATTACAGCGGATTTAGAAATGTCAAATAGCTTACTGTCATTACGAAAAACAATAAACAAACAATTATTTCCAATAGTATATCGTAACTTAATAGTTTTCTACTTAAATCTATATCAATAATAATATTGTCTATATTATTTGATTAAAGAAATAAATGGTAAAAAGTGACAAATGGTCCGCTGTAGGTTGCTTTTTGTGGCACGGTGAGCGCTGCGGTCGATTCACGGTTCCCCTCCACCTACTTTGCACCTAGCGAATACTAGCTCAGTTATAATCGCAATAAAATGCAATATAATATTTTTTACACTTACCTACTCGCAGACCAGCGAAGTATATATATATATATATAAAACAAAGACGGGTTTGTTACAACACTTATAATTCGAGATCTGCTGGACTAATTCGGCAGAAAATTTGTAGGGAGATAGCTTAGCACCAGGAGAGTGACATAGGATACTTTTATAAAAGCGCCTCGAAAGAGGCCAATTTGACTTTGACTTTTAATCCCGGAACCCCCTCGGGAAAGGGCTATACACGCGGGTGAACTCGCGGAGCACAGCTAGTTATTAATAAAAATATATATTTTTAAAAATATGAATAAGTCACTTATTTTTCCCCTACTTCAGGAATTTAGATCCTTCAAATAATTGAGTTCTGAGATAAATAATATTTTTACTAAAAATAAAAAATACTACCGAATCGAGAATTAATTTGTTTCGCGGTAAAATATAATTCGCTGAGGACAGGATTCGAACCTGCGCGGGTATAACCCATTGGATTTCAAGTCCAACTCCTTAACCACTCGGACACCTCAGCTGTGAAAATAATTGTAAAATTAATCATTTGTTTAATTGTGTATAAATAAATGCATTTGACTCTTCTAATGTGTAATTTATATTGGAGATTGAAATTGAAGATTTGTATTATGGGTAAATGGGTTAATTATTCCTTAAAACGTAATAATTGATGTTTTCTGTGTATTGTTGTCATTACAATTATTAATTTAACCGCCACGCTTCTTACACTTACGTTTAACAGATATATAGTTAATATATTGAATTGAAATGAGTAATTTTACAAAGTTATTATTCTGAGGTAATTTATATTTAAAATTTAAATTGAAAGTTTGCAATGTAAGTAGTCTGCATTTAATATCAATGTATTAAATTGGATTTGACTTTAATGACGAAAAAATAATAAACAGACCATTGTCTATGAATTCTAAAACTAAACAAAAATACAAATATTATATTAGAAAATATAGTTATCATATTCGGTGATGATTTAGTTAAGCCAGATTTACAGTGGGAAATTAGTAGCTTGAAGTTTTATATCATTAATTTCACCATCAATTTCTCATGTAGACGTCCAGTTTTACAATGCATGCATTAGTTTCGCGACGTTACATTAATTTCGTACCCTTCGCATATCTACACTTAGATATATTATAGAGCAAAACTTTGTTTGTTTGTTTGTAATGAATAGGCTCAAAAACTAATGGACCGTTTAAAAAAATTCTTTCACCACTTGTTTCGCAATGTAAATTCAGCATTCATTAAATTTAATATTTTACCGTTAATTATTGTGCAGATTATAGATATTAACTTTAGTAAGCAATAGCAATTGGTTATTGACTTTTTAAAAGCCATTTTAGACAGTTTTAAATTTTAAGGAAAAGGAAAGGAATAATTACGATTTCCTGTCAATTAATGCTTTCCTGTCTCCCCCTCCCCCTTGTATCTCATAAATAGCTAATCTGATTTGCAAAAAATTGACAATACAATACATTATTGTCAATATTATAGCGTCTGCGCACCTATCTGTCTTTGGTGCAGTCGAGTAGAGAGTTCTCTTGATTTTATTTTGAATACTTTTCTTGGACATAATTTGGGTTTATTTGAAAGATCTCAACTATCGTCCTCCAAGATATAATTCTCTCATTACGGGACACACTATATGAATTTCACGAATGTCTTTGATAAGGTGAACCTCGACTTACTATTATACAATCTCGAACAAACAAATACTATTACCCTCCCTACGTCATTGGTTTCAAACCTAGCTAACACGAAAATCGCAAAAAGTAATATTAATAAATGGTAAGATCTAAATTGAATTTTAGAGTAATCCCGGTGTACAACAGGGAGCTCATCTTGGTCCTTTATTATTTACAGTTTTTATGACAAAGTAATCTCATGAAAACATTCCTCCAATGCTTAATGCAATAACGCTGAAGATTTAAAAATATCTAGAACATCAATTCAATATCTAGAAAGGTAGGAAATTGAATCTTGATTCTTCTTCTACGTTCAATTGTTTTAATCAAATACGACTATACAATTAATCAAAAATATTTGATAGTGTTCCCGAATTCTGGGAAAACCTGAAAGTAATATCGTATTCATTTATGGAAGGGATACAAGGTTTTTTTTCGTCATATCTTTTGACGCGCTCGAATAGCAATAGCTTTTTCGGCTCTTTTACTATGAATGTATCAATGTTATTTGAAACCCTATTTATAGTGTATACTGTTATCGGATACAACTAGCATCCTGGTATAAGTAATTGACGGGTTTAAGACGATCGTTACGACGTTCGATATAGTTATTAAAAATAAAAGGTCTTACCGTTATAAAAGGTCTTTACCTTTTATAACGGTGGTGAGTTTTAAAACAAATTGATGGAATAAAAAATGTTTTATAAAATTATTAATTTAACTTTTGACAGCAATCAAATCAATCATGCAGGCATTTGAATATAGCCCGATCTTATTTGCATATCAAGAATAGATAAATAGTTATTGTTTCCATAATCCATATTAGGCCTTTGAAATGTTAATTTTCTTAGGCTTAGCATGCGTTTATCATGGACACAATTTTATTTTTAGATACTAGCAGGCAGGGCCGTCTTAGACTGTGCTGGGGCCCTTGGGCCCACAAGAATTTGGGGCCCTTTTGGAATGTAAAGAAAGTGAAATACATTTTTTTTACTGTGATCTGCTTTATAATGGGTAATCTAATCTAATATAATTAATGATATTAGTATGATGCGAAATTACGGTAATAGTTTCTTTCGAGATTTCTGTTGAGCAAAATCTTCAATTAAATCCTCGAACTCAGTCTCCTGAAGAATATCACTTTCTATGCTCATAATTGACAAATTATTTAGTCGTTCTTGTAGCATTGATGTTCGCAATTCATTTTTAATTCTCTTAAGCTGCGAAAATGAGCGCTCCCCACTACAATTGGTAACCATTAGAAATAATATTTAAACGATACAAATTACATTAAAAAAAATTAAATCACGACACTTCTGTGAAAATAAGTGATATAATAAGTAATAACTTTAGGTAAAAAGTTTCGACTGAAAGTTTTTCATAATTTATCTGGGGATTTCCCCAAGCCCCAACCATAGACAAAGTCGACATTTTTTATGGTCGCTTGAATTTGGGGCGGTTTGCATGGATGATCGCTAGATGGTGTTCTTAGTAAATTAGGTAGGATGCGTTCAGAAATACTATTAAATTACTGAATAATATGAATAAAAAATCAAATGATATGTAACTTGAAAATAGACATTATAGACTCTAGATTATAAAATTTATAAACTCAAGTAAATGTCTGGTAAGTTATATCAGACCAAAAATAGCCCTTTAGTACAGCTAAAAAGCGCACTAAGTTTAAATTAAGCAAGAAGCTACGGTGTCTATATACCGCACACAACCGAGACCCTGTACGCTTGATGTCACTCAAATTCATATAAATATATTGATTCGAATAAATCTGAAAATAATCGATATTCGGGCATTGAGAAAAGTGTAATAAGTATTTTGAGATTAAATGTGAGAGAAGTTGTCGGCCCTTCGGGGCCCTCTGAGGATGGGGGCCCTGGGCACTGGCCCCTTGTGCCCTTATGGTAAAGACGGTACTGCTAGCAGGGGTTCTTCAAATCCAAGTTTGTAAACCCGAACCGTGTCCCGCAATGGCCATCTTAGAAAAAGAGGTGCTTAATATGGTTTTTGTCTGACAAAATATTTGTTTTTGAAAAATTCATGCAGACATTATTGTAAATCAATAATTTGTATTGTTGTAAATCAATAATAATAAACTTATAAACGAAATTCGATCGAAATTTTAAAAGAAACATGTCTTGGAAAAGGGCACCTGAGTTTTTTGATCTTCCTTAAATTCTTCTATAAACTATTTCAATATTTAATTACATATTTAATCACAAGTAATTTTAGCATCTATCCATCCATATAGTCTCACCATAAACATAATCGCATCCTCCATCCCCATAGCCTACGTGCCTAAGTGCGCATTTTCATAAAATAAGCCGGTAATTTGCAAGTGAGCTCCTCTTACCATGTAGGTGCATATATTAGGAGCTGATTAACCTCACTTGTATGAATTTTTCATATGATTGCCAGTTGTGAAAAGATAATAAAGCTTATTATATGTGCAACGCATAATTGCATTTTTAATGCGAGTGTTATGGTAATGTGAGGGCTTTTGAATGTAATTTCACGGGGTTGACGACTGGGATAAATATATATCTATCTACTAATCTACACTAATATTATAGAGAGGAAAATTTTGTTTGTTTGGTTGGTTGTAAGGCTGAAAAACTAATGGACCGATTTATACTACAGGAGCGAAGCCAGGCGGATTAGCTAGTATTGTAAATAAAATATTTATTTTTCTCTCTATGTATGTCCATTGATTTATGTGGCACACCATAAACTGATTGCCGGGCTCCGTTCTTTTTCAAAAATCAACAATTTATGAAATTACTAGGTAGATCATGTTCGAGCGAATTTTATAAACCGGTCAAGGTATTCAAATATTCATTTTTAGGTAGTGAAAAGACACTTTTTGAAGAATATTAGAGAAAATAAGAGATTAGATATGTATTGTATACTTCATTCCACAAGCCGTTTAATGTTACTCCTTTTTAATTTTTGTTTTATGCATTAAATCAATTATCATTGAATCAATACAACTTATCTGTTTCATTCAACTCAATAAAAGTCCATTCGAGTTTTGCCACATCTTTGTAATAACATATTTCTTCCATTATTTGCTCTACAATCCCTACTATCCCTATTATTAAGATATTATAAATGTCAAAATAATTGTGTGTGTCTTTTCGTCATGTTTAAAGCATTAAGCCGTTTTGGATGACTTACTTACTTAATCCATCCATTTTTACATCTTAACTATGTCGTCGTCGTTGTAATTAAAGTTAGAATTGGATGAAGTTTTGTTCAATGATAAGGTAAGACTAGAAAAGACATTGGAAAAGTTTTATCCCGGATGTCCTACGGAAGTGGATAAATTAGGTTAAACCAAGGGATACAGCTATTATACGATAAATAAAATATAATAGTAACACTAACATTATTGAAGAAAATTGTTTTTAAGTATATTAAGCTGATTGATGTTGATAAAATAGATATATATATATCATCACCTTCATAGTTCCGACTTCAGCTTCTTACACATTTTTATACTTTCAAAGGACACTACAATACTTTAAAACTAAGGAAGTTATAAGTATTTTTCGTGGAAATAACGTCACGTCGCGGCCCCAAGTGGTCGTTAGTCCGGACTCCGGCCGAGAGGGTCCGGTGGCTAGTGTGAAGAACCTTTATTTTTAATAGTTTTGTTCACAATCTTGTATGGATTTGTTGTAAGATGTTATTTTATTGAAGTCGTGTTTAAGATGTACCAATTGAAATATTAAATAAATTACTTGAATTTTAAAATAAATCTTAAAAGTTAAGAAAATGAATATACTAAGATAAAAATTGTACGCCACAAGGCAGATCACAGAGGTCTTTCTATGTGTAACAACTTGTAACCTGTGAATCACAATAATTTTTGATTTGATTTGACGATGTTGGGTCTTCTTAAGCAATTAATGTGAACACAAATTTTTAATTACTTATGAAAATTCCGGGATCAAAAGTTACGTCTTCGGAGTTTTTCGGTGAAAGAGTAACAAATATAATTACATCAAAATGGCCAAAAACCAACAATAAAATACACATACAAACTCGTCATTTCTGTGTCTCTGTCTGTCTATCTATCTCTCTGTGTACAATGTCTTTCTTCGAATTTAATATTTTTTTTAAGGAAATCAAAACATGTATTCATGCGAGATTGTAGTAGCTACGTAGCTTCATGATATATCATGTGTAATCTATGTGTTATTCTTCGGAGTTTTTCGGTGAAAACGTAACAAATATTATTTACATCTATCCTAACAAATTTTCGCATTTATATTTAGTAGGATTTCAATATTGTCTTCGTAACACAGATGCAAGCTGTTTGTGTAGAGGTCTAAAACGATCTAAAAACATTTCTAGGTATATTCAGGATCGGATTTTACCAGTCCCAGAAATGCCACCCTTGCCTGCTAGGACATATGAATTTGCCGCCTTTGAATTTGAATTTGTGCCTTATTTAATTGAAATTTGCCGCCTTTTTTAATGTTCCACCTGGAACATGGGCTCTGACTTGCCTCCCCGCTTAGAATTTTTTTCTTAGCCTACATTGTCCCATTGCTGGGCAAAGGCCAATTCCTATATTATGTTTTGGTTTGAACCACAGATTGCTGATGCCTGACCACAGATTCTCAGATATTTCTTAAGTTTTTTATTATTTTTCTATGGAAATAGAGTTGACAAAAATCTAACACTGCACGCGCCTCAGTACAAAGAATTGTAAGAAACAACAGGGAATACATAAATTTAATTTGTATTAGTTTATGAGATACTTATAATAATCAACGTTAACAAGTTTGTGTATGGCAACTTTAAAACAACCCCTTTAACGCATCATTACTCTCTTATTTACAAATTGTATTAACTCCTATTATAATAAGAACAAAACAGAATACAAGCCCTCAACATTACAGCACAAAGAGATCGCAATCAATAATAATGATTGTGAAGCTGCATATGCTCTTGAGAACAGCACGGCGCCTCTCAGGCCGGCACGCGGCGGTCACGCGCCATCTTGACTCACCACAGATAAGTAATGCTTTTTGAATTTCGAACGATGGAACGAAATAGTTTGTTATAGATGAATAAGGATTTATTGTATCTGTTTACCTTTAGAGAGTTATGAATAGGTTTTTTAGTGATTTTGGTTTTCTCGTTTAGTCAATTTCACTTATATAAGAAATAAGCAAACCTTTATAACTTTTTTCTTTTATGATAACCATAATTAAACACTGTTGCCCGTGTGGCAACGGGTTAGAATACGTGTGTCGCCACCCCTTTTTTACCCGTGGGTGTCGTAAGAGGCGACAGAGGGTAATTCTGCTACTCAACATCTTCAGCGATAAAAGAGTGGGAGCCGAGCATTGTACAATTGGGCCAAGCTCGCACTGGTATAATTACCACCCCCCAGCAGAAGACCGGCGTGAAGCAGTATTGTACTGTGTTTCGTACTGTGAGCTGGTGCCCGGAGGCCTGTATCTCCACCCCATCCCTCTCCCATCCTGTTGTTCTCCTCTCCCAACTTCCTATCATTAATCCTCTCCTTATCCCTTCCCCTTCCTCCAAGCCGACAAGGCATCTGCGACACTCCTCCTGATGATACTGCAGATGTTCAGTCAGTTAGTCACGGTCAGTCACTTAACATCAGGTGAACCGCATGCCCCGCTTGCCTGCTTTAACATAAAAAAAAAAACACTGTGATTAAGAAAATATTTTTCTTTACAAAAATATATGTAGGTCATATTTCCAATTATTTAATGCAAACGGTCGTTCTAAATTCCTTTAAATCATTATTTTCGTGATAAATTTACTCACACATTTTTGTGATCAAAAAAATCGTTAGGTACTTTTTTAAGGGTAGAGGGTAAAGTAAAGTGAAAGTTTAAGCGTAAAGGGTATAGCGTAGTAACACTTTATGAATATTAAAACAACACAACAACATGAAACACATTAATATGATAACGATAATAATAATTTAATAATTTATAGTCTAAGAAGAATTTTCACAATAACACTTTTTTTTAATTTTATTCGGAATTTTTACAGCGATTGTGTATCACGTGTTTATTACTGTTAAAAGTGATGATTAACCCCTCGATTGAAAATGACCCACAAATAAAAGTTGAAAGAAGGTATTAACGTGTCATTGTTCAATCCATTGGGGTGTTTTATAGTTATTATGCAGATAGGAACTATTGTAATGTACCATGATTTAGTACATTAAATAAAGAAATCAATGGTCCACAACCATTGATTTCTTTATTTAATGTAGTTTTTTACTGAAGTAAGGTATTGAAAGAAAAAAATATGTGGTACTGGCTGAAAAACGCTTTATTGCACAAAAGTATCCAATAAGTAAAATTATAGCTAAAAGTGTACAATGTACAAGTGGCTTATAGCTTACAGCTATCTCTAGACAACCGAAAAAAGGTTAGGAAAAGCTGCATAGATATAGTGCAAATCAAGTAGAAAATAAATACATAATAATAATAGAAATAATAAGGAATAATATTAAAATATAATGCTGGATCTTGATGATCTTATTGTATATCTTCAGCCCAGTCAGATGATCTGACTTTCAGTATGTCTATGCTGAGTGGGCGGCCTTTTTGTAAGACATTTTCCAATATAAAAATGTCTTTATATTTTCTTTTATATTTTTTACAATATCGTATGTGTTGTCCTTATTATTTTTCTTTCTTAAAATTCATTGAATTATTTCAATTCACCCCGATTGAAATTTACCCACAAATAAAACTTTATGGAAGGTTTTAATTTTTAATTGTTCAATGCGATGGGGCGCAGTGATTATACAGATCTGAGACCACACTAAGGTAGAATAAAAGAATAGAATTGACTAGCAATGATAAACATTGTAGAAACATAATGCAATTTGATTCAGTGCATTAATATCGGGGATGTATACTGTATAATCAAATGGTTTTTTTTTTAAGTTTTATGATCACTAATTAAATAGTTATTACTCACAAAAGTAGTGGGAAATTTATCCCCATTCAAATTAACCCAAAAATATTAATTTAAAGTAGATTTTAAAGTGCGATTGTACAATTTATTGGGGTATAGTTACTGTGCAGCTGAGATCTTTGAAAGGTAACAAGGAACTATAGTTTACTTATTGTAATGAGTAATTTAAAAAATTAGATACCAATAAGAATATATTACGACAAAATTCTTTTGTTACAGAGATTTAATTTTTTGAGCTGATCCATAAAAGTCAAGGTTGCCATTTTAAAGGTTTCAGTCGGTTCGACTCCTGGGTGTGACAAGCGAATTTCTGGAAATCTATAATTATATGCAGCTTTCTTTCTTTTCGAAAGTAAAGGAATATTTCTTTGAGCAAACGTGTTCTATCTATAATGTTAAATGTACTTCAGAGAGCATTACAAAATCCCACCTCTTATAATATAGAAAGAAAGAAAGAAAGAAAAACATTTATTATAACACACAATATATCACAATAACACATCCAGATTTGCAAACAGACATACATAAAAACACTTAAATTTATTTGGCGGAGGTTGCGATGTGTCTCAGAAAGGGATACCACTCAGGATATTTGTTGCATTAACGCCATAACATTGATTTTCAGTGAATTCAAATTTAAGTAAATACATGGAGAAATAGGCAAGACATAATAAAGTATTGACCTAGGTTCAGAGTGTAGCGTAAAGAGTGGATCATATGGTACCACTATAATATCTCCTGCGCAGCTGGCTAGTCTCTGTTGAGATTGGCCACCATGGCCGAAATCGGCAGAGCTATTATTATTATATGGTTCCTGCAGATAGAGGATGTTATGACGGTTCAAAAAATATATATTTAATATTCAGTAAAAGTCCCTCGGTATGTACTAATACTAAAAAAAAAATCCGAATCGGACCAGTAGTTTCTGAGATTAGCGCCTTCAAACAAATAAACTCTTCAGCTTTATAATATTAGTATAGATTTTCTTAAAAAATACATCCTTTGTTACACTTTTATATGGCAATATTGCAAATGATGGAATTTCATTCTGTTTTTGGAATTATCTACTATTAAGCCACAAAACTATCAAACAATGTTGCTACTATATCTCAGAAACAATAAAGTATCAAGTCCGTTCGGTCGCTAGCACAGCAGGGATCCCGCTAATTTGTCATCGTTGGCCTGAGGCGACACCACTTAACATTCAATGTCTTCTATTATTCCCGATGAACCCTACAACAAGTAGAGTTGTATTTGAACGGAACAAATCTCGCTTAAAATTTAGAATTATTTCTAAAATAGAATTCTATATAAAATATTATGTCATATATGTGTCGTAAAGATTGGATAATATGCCATTATATTTTTATTAATGTGAAAAATCTAATACAAAATTTGCATGCTATCTTGGCAAAACATATGGGCTCTATAATATTTTTTCTTGTGTATTGACCATGTTTTATGCAAATAACATATATTATTATTATAATCTACCCTTAGTACCCTGGCCTATACGTGAAATGCAGTGGATCTACGCTTGGCTCAGATGCTCTATGCAAAGCTCTGCTTGGTCTATATAACAAAGATTGCAATTCGTAACGACCGAGCAAATTAATAAATTTTCATAAAGAAATTAATTAGGCCATGAGTTAAATTATTAAGTAAACTAGCGACCTGCCCCGGCTTCGCACGAGTGCAATGCTGATAGTAAATACAAAAATACACTAAAGAAAATCTGTGAACATTGTATATAAATAATAATACATACATTATTTTCATAAATCTTGTGGGGTTCAGCCTGCGTTTGTAATGTAAGCGGAAAAAAATGATAATTACCGACATCACATTAGAAACCTCAAAAATAACAGTATTTCTCCACTATTTAATGGATGATATCATACATATAAACGTTCCTCTTGAACCACTCTATCTAAAACAGCATCAAAATCCGTTGCGTAATTTTAATGATTTAAGCATACAAAGGGACATACGGACAGAGAAAGCGACTTTGTTTTATACTATATAGTGATGATGAAGCAGTGAATATTCTGTTATCTTTATCAGATAATCTGGATTTAACTGTAAAGTTTAGTTTTTAATCTTTTTCGATTATTGTTCTTTGTGCGCATTGAGACTTTTACTTTTGCTATCACTATAGCAAAAGTAAAAATTCATACAAAATTTACTGAGAACATAATTACTTTAACATTTTGTCCCGTGCGGCGACGGGTTAGAATACGTGTGTCGCCACCCCTTTCCTACCCATGGGTGTCGTAAGAGGCGACAGAGGGTAATCTGCTGCATAACATCTTCAGCTATAAAAGAGTGGGAGCCGAGCATTGCACAATTAGGCCAAGCTCGCACCGGTGTATGTACCACCCCTCCTGCAGAAGACCGCGTGAAGCAGTATTGCACTGTGTTTCGTACGGTGAGCGGGTGCCCGGAGGCCTGTATTTCCAACCCATTTCTTCTCCAAACCTGTTCTAGTCCTCTCCCAACTTCCTACCATTAATCCCCTCCTTATCCCCTCCCCTTCTTTAAGCCGGCAAGGCATCTGTGACATTTTATGTTGCAGATGTTCATGAGCTGCGGTCAGTCACCTAACATCAGGTGAACCGCATGCCCCGCTTGCCTGCTATAACATAAAAAAAAATCTATTTTAGCAAGTACATTTTAGGGTCATTAACACATTTTACATTCCCTAGATTATATTATTAGTTTAATAATTATTGTGATTCGCTCTTAGCAAATAATTATCGTCGTCTCACTTTTACATTCCAAGTTTTCTGTTTGTCATCTCTTTTGCCTTTATATTATGACTTATGTGACACCAGCGTATTATTCCGAGAGCTAGGGCTGTTTGTGGGAGGTGTTTGAGGCAAGCTGAAGACTTGTCTGATGCATCTCTTATTATACCCCCTGGAACTGGAGATCTGGTAAGTAGCGGGGCTAAATCTAAATAAACCCCGAAAATTTTAAAAATATTATTTTTTTTACAAATTATATATTTGCGATAAGGCCGCCTACTTGCACTTATTTTTTATTTTTTTTGTATATCTCTTCTGTCTATATCTGTGTGCAATAAAGTGTCTTCTATTCTATTATATTCTATTTGAGGCAACACGCACTTTAAATTGCAATTTTAAAAATAAAGTGCTGATCTACAATAGTGAGCTATACGCCCACACCTTTATTATAGTTGTGATTTCATACATTTACCTTTGTATTATACACGATAGCGAAGGCCTACAAAATTAGTGTATTAATTTTTCAATATTTATTATTATCAGGTTTATGTAATTAACGGTCTCATTTGATCACAAGTCGTGCCATTTCGAAGTCTCTGTGACTGGGCATAATCTGGGTTCATTTGAAATGCAAATACCATTCGTTTACGGGCTTTTTGTTTAAAAATGGCGGAGACTTAATTGATTCACGATTGACTTTTGTTTGTAATCTTGCGATTAAACGGTTCAAATAAATGAGTTGGTTGGCTAATTGTAGAGAAAGCAAAGTAAGAATACATCTAAATTCTAAACATTATTTTATCAAGTGGTTTCGTACGGAGAGCCCGGATGCCTGCATTCAAATACTTTCCTCTTCCATGCTCTTCTGGTTCTCTTCTTATATCCAATAATTAATCCTCTCCAAATCCCCTTCCGTTCTTCTGCGACATCATCACTGATGTAGCAGATGTTCAAGGGCTGCGGTCAGTAACATCAGGTGAGCCGTATGCTCCGCTTGCCTGCTGTAACATAAAAAAGCCATTACGGGTGGTATGTTGGGCAAAAGGTTAAAGAAAAAACTAAGGCCCGTATTCAGAGTTGTATCTTAAGCAATGATTCAAGTTTTAAGTCGAGATTTGAGTCAAGATTTGATTCTAGAACGTTAATTAATACTCGATCTGACAATCGTTTCTCCAAC
>LQNK01001270.1:590590-619423 GCA_001586405.1 Phoebis sennae
ATGCTAGCTGCATCGCTCCCGTAGCATAATGTATTATAGCTATGCCATTCTGTAAATACGGTGCAGGTGAAATAATTTCTGAAAGCGGTCTAGTAGTTTTAATGTGGAAACATTATAAACATACAAATGGGCAAATGTTCCTTTTTATAATATATGAATAGATATGTTTGTGCCATGATTTTCCATCCTGGAGAAAGGACATTCGGCGTGTCCAATTCTACGCTGAGCTTGGATTCTCAACAAGTAGTTTTCAAGATTCTCAGTAGGTCTTCAAGACTCATGAATAATCTCGTTGAATATACGCAAAGATCGGGGCCTATTCGTGAAATGCAGTGGATCTACGCTAAGCTATGCTCTATGCGAAGTTCTACTTGGTCTCTATAACAAAGATTGTAACTGTGACCGAGTAAATTACAAAATTTTCGTATACAAATTAATAAAGCAGTGACTTGAATTATTGATTAAAAGCAGTGAAAATTTTGTTATTTTTATCTGATAATCTGGATTTTTTTTGTAAAGTTTTTTTAATTATTTTCAATGATTGTTCTTTCTGCGCTTTGAGAATAAGTGATAGCAAAAGTAAACATATACAATATTATAACAAGTACATTTTAGGGTCATTACATTACATTCCCTAGATTATATTATTAGTTTAGTAATTATTGTTATTCGCTCTTAGTAAATAAAAGTTTTTGTCGTCTCACTTTTACATTCCGAGTTTGCTGTTGTTATCTCTTTTGCCATTATATGATGCCTTATGTGACACTAGCATAATATTCCGAGAGGCTGTTTGTAGGTGGTGTTTGAGGCAAGCTGAAAACTTGTATGATGTCTCTCCTATTATACCCCGACATGGAACTGCAGATCTGGTGAGTAGTGGGGCTAAATCTAAATAAACCCGGGAAATGTTAAAAATTATTTATTTTTTAACAAAACATATTATTGAATTAATGTCTTTTTTACACTATTTCCTAGTGAACCTTATTTAATTACAACTACTTGATGATGAGTTTGACGAAACCGGTTGTAAGTAAAAAGTCTTTAATTCAATACTTAGAATGCATTTCCACTATGAAGTCACAATACAATCTATCAAGTATACAAATTATATATTTGAGGCAACACGCACTTTAAATTGCAATTTAAAATATAAAGTACTAGCTTTCCGCCCGCGGCTTCGCACGCGTGGGCTACTAATTTCTGTATTTTTAGAGGCGCACGACAAAAGTTTAGAAAAATGACGGTCGCAGGACCGCTCATAATTATATGTGCATGTCTATAGTGCTTTTTATAATTTTCTATGGAAATAGGTTTCACCAAAATCTCACAGTGCGCGCGCCTCTTCCAAATACAGAAAATTGTAGCACACGCGAACGAAGCCGCGGGCGAAGAGTTATATATTTTGTGAAGGTTTTTGAGAATTTATTGAGTGTTTTTACCGTACGTAAAGAGTATAAAATAAAAAGACATAACCGCAAGTCAACCAAAATCTCACATTGTCACGTGGTATGACATTTTCACGACTTTAGAAGCATATATCTCAAAAAACATTAAATTTAGCAAAAAACGCATTTACAAACCTGTATTTCATTTTTAAAGACCTATCTAATGACATCAAATTTAATGATGTATTCGCGAATTTATTTTTTTACCCTCCGTTTACATGTATGGAGAGCGACCCCTAAAATTATTTTTTTCAATTAAAATGTAGCCTATAATTTGCACCTAATATTGATCTATCAGCATGTGAAATTTTATCAAAAACTGCCCAGCGGTTATTACGTGATTGACGCACATACAAACAGATAAACAGACAAACAGACAAACAGATAAACAGACAAACAGAAAAAAAAAATTTAACCGTGGTTTTGGTATCTATAGGACATACATGTTGTATATCAATTACTCTTTTTGAAAAATATTCAATGTACAGAAATGGTTCGATTATTGTTTTATTATATGTATAGATTATCTACAATAGTGAGCTATACGCCCACACCCATATTAAAGTTGTGATTTCATACCTTCACAATCTGTGGGGCATTTCATACCTTCAAAATATCTATCTTACACGGGATAGCGCAGGCCTATAAAATAAGTGTATTCATTTTTCAATATTTATTATTATCAGGTTAAAGTGATGAGATTTATTTGATCACAAGTCGTGCCATTTCGAAGTCTCTGTGACTGGGCATAATCTGAGTTCATTTGAATTGCAAATACCATTCGTTTACGGACCTTTTGTTTAAAAATGGCGGTGGTTTAATTGATTCATGATTGACTTTTGTTTGTAATTTTGCGATTAAACGGTTAAAATAAATGAGTTGATTAATAGTAGAGAAAGCAAACTTGAGTTAAAAAGTTGATAGTGTAATTATACAACTAAATACTATGTTATCAAGAAGTTTCGTACGGTTAGAGGGGGCCCGTATTCCCATCGTATTCCTCTTCCAATGTCTCATCTTTAATCCTCTCTTTATTCCCCTATCTTCCTTCAAGCTGGCAAGGCATCTGCGACAGTCTGCTAATTATGCCTAAGTTCAAAGGTCAATTAGGACAGGTTTAATTGCTCCAACGCACGAGATATACGAATCTTCTATACTGTTATTAGTTTTTTTTATGTTATAGCAGGTAAGCGGGGCATGGTTTACCTGATGTTAAGTGACTGACCGCAGCCCATGAACATCTACAACATCAGAGTGTCGAGACGCCTTGCCGGCTTGAAGGAAGAGGAGGGGATAAAGAGAGGATTAAACATAGGAAGTTGGGAGAGGAGCAGGACAGGTCGGGAGAGGAATGATATTGAAATATAGGCCTCCGGGCACTCGCTCACCGTACGAAACACAGTGCAATAATGTTTCACGCCGGTTTTCTGCTGGGGAGGTGGTAATTGCACCGGTGCGAGCTTGGCCCAATTGTGCAATGCTCGACTCCCACTCTTTTATCGCTGAAGACACGTGTATGGCGACACATCTATTCTAATTTCTAACCCGTCGCCACACAAGTGGTTTGCGTATTTTCTCCCTGTCCAGGATCTCAATGTGAGCCTTTTTAAACCTTTCCGTACAAGCCATATATTATACCAAAAAGGCAAAAAACATGCCCCAAATAAACCTCTTAACCGCCCATCTCCAGAGAAACTAAGCAACCTTTAATAACATCCTATATATAGCCTCTAATGAGAGATTTCGGTTCGTCGGCACAAAAGTGTATCCATTCAATGTTTTGGATGGGGGAGTTCACGTGTAAACAGGCTCGCTAAAACATATTTATGCAAAAATTATAACGAGGAACTCGAGTGCAGGGCTGCCAGTCAAATAAATCCTTGATTGAGGTTTGTTTTTATTTATATTCGTTTTCGCTTTTTTTATTGGACAATCGGTTTTGCTATGTTGGTTTTTTACAATTAAGTTGTAGCGCTGTAAATTGTAGTTTTTTAGTGTGTTGGTTAAGTTACTAACGTTGCAGTGTTCAATCGTACTTTTTTATTTGAACAAAAGTCCCGTTAAATACTAACACATAAAAAAAATTAAGCAATAATAGTGCCTTTGTAAAGTCTTTATTAATACCTATTCAAATGATCAACTAATAACCGCACAAAATTAATATACGCTACACATAAATTTGGGTTTGTATGTTTGTTTGTTTGTTGTAACACATAAATTGATGATGATGATGATGATGATGATGATGAATCTTAAAAGTAAAAATAAAAATAGTAATAATAATAGTAATTTCCTCTGACTAGAAAAAACTTATATCTAAATACATTTAAATTATTTTACAATCTTCACTAAAAGTTAAATTATAAAAAATTACTAACCCGATTATTTAATCACGATATCTCATTTTTATTATAACTCAAATTTAAAACTAGGACAGTACAGCCCTACTTGTACCTATATATACACAGTAATCGACATACACCATTACTGCCGTTACGATTTAGCTCTGAAAAGCGACCCGTGGTGAATGCCCACTCCTCAGTATTTTCATGCAAATTAAAAGACACAAACGCCATAGACAAGAATTTCCCGCGCTAAAGTTCCATTCGTTCATTGGAGAGTGAACGAAACGCCCCGGAGCATTAATTAGAGCAGAAACTCGTGTCTATGGTTCTTTTTTTAAAGGTCTTTATGAGGTCTCGTCTTTGTGTTGCTTGACTAAGTGTCAAGTCTTAGTTTAGAATTGTCTTGTACGTAATTGAGGTTTATTTAAGCTTACGTAATGGGTGTTATGTAAATAAAACTTGTCCTTAACGTCGTCCTATAAAAATACACTTGAAACATAACATGTCATGAAAGAGCAGTATTAGTTATAGATTATTAGTTAATCTTGAATATAAACTTGTATTTTTAACCGACTTCCACAAAAGGAGGAGATTATCAATTCGACCGTATTTTTTATGTATGTTACCGCATATCTCCGGCGTTTACGGACCGATTTAAAAAAAATCGAAAATCTTTTTGCATTCGAAAGAGTTGTCAGTGTGGTCCCATAGAAATTTGGTTCAAGTCTGATCATCCATGTGGATGAACCGACTTCCTCATTTATTTTCTACTTTTTAGAGTGAGGACGTCGGTTCTACTTTTTTGCAAAAAGTTATTATTAATTTTAATTTTTCTGCTAAGCCCTCTGATGACATGGTTGCCGTGTAACATCTTAGGGGTTCAGGAGTGGATGAAAAACAGCCTTTTCTGGCACTGATCTGCCAGGCAGCAGATGCTGTGCCATTTCCCTTGGTCATACAATTTGTTTGTTACATGTAATATTAATTTAGGATATTTTTATGACAAAAAATCATAGTTTATGCCATTTGAAAGCTAGGCTTAGTTTTTTTAAAGTGAAATTTACTTTTATTAATAAATACTATAAATACTTTAACTTACAAATCAAATGGGGTATCTAAAGCCACTTATTTTTATTGGATTTCAAAAATGACAATTTTCATTACTACTATTTTTATACAACTAGTAGTACCCTATTTTCTACTAATATTATAAATGTAAAAGTTTAGATGTTCAGATGTTTGTATGTCAATTACGCCGCGAGTACTGAACAAATTTTGATGAAATTTTGTATACACATAGGTTATTAGATTGATTACGTGACCTGATACTTTTTTTATTGATCTATAAGTATCTTCTCGAGTTAAGCCGCAAGCAGCAGCGATTATAAATTATTGCTTTATTAACTTATAATCTTTATAAAAAATATTGATTAGAGAATGTTATGATATCTACGTTAAGATCATATCTGGATCATATGAACTGCGCAGTTCATATTTTTATGTTTTTATAATAAATAAATATTTTGGGATATTGAACACTACGCCATCTAGTCCCAAACTAAGCAAAGCTTTTACTATAGACATTGGATAACAGATAGACATACTTAAACTCATTTTTTTTGTAAATACTTACATACTATAGATACATACACAGACATTAGTTCTATTCGTGGAGATCGAACCATGTGGGTTAGGCGCTGTAGACCATTGCCACATCAACTGCACCAATCGGGTCGTTTTAAGAAGAGAAGACTTTCAACTTAAATTTTATATGAATAATTTTGTTACAGGGAAACCACAGGAAGATGACGAGGGCACTAGTCGGTGCGATTCAGTGACGCAGCATCTCGAAAACTCCGAAGATGACATCTCAGTTGGTGACAACCGATCGGAGACCTCAACGCCAAAGATACCGTACAATTATGACAATGACCGCAAAACGGAGAAGAGGAAAATGGACGAGAATTTTAACCAAGACGAGTATAGTTCCAACAGATTACCTAGCTCAAATTTTAACTCGCCATTTAAAGAGGATGACAATGATTACGATAGAGAGGAGCAAGTCAAAATGTATGACACGTCTCTGTTTCATTTATACAGACCAGAGAGAAAAGAGGATGAAGGGTTTGGGATGAGCGGGTCTATGTCTGATAGTATTTATGCTCGATCTATGGATCTTACAAAGAGTTCGTTTCAGTCACAATTGTTGGTGGGGTTTGCTGCGTCTGTGATGGCGGGAGGCGCGCAGAATGAAGGGCAAGATGGCGCAGGTATTATTATTAAATGTATTTTTTTCATAACTTTTTATGTAAATTGGGATCGCTCAATTATTATGGCATTATTCCATTTTGTGGGATTTAAAACACAATTTAGCATGTTCAGTTTAAAGCATGTTATCGATATTAAAGTCAACATATTACATTTTTATTTTACGGAAGTTAGTAGTTGTAGTTGGCTGTTCTGATTTTGGAAAATATTTCGTTTTAAACAATAAAAATTATCCTTTCCATATTACTTTACATGTGATACATACATAGAAATGTCTCAGTTTCATCTTATGAGGAAAAGGTATACAGGAATTAATCATAACGATATACAAAAACGTAAAATACAGATTTGTTAACCAATTATAGGTAAACTCAACATTTGCAAACAATTTGTCAAACGGTTAAGTGAAAATTTTTAAATTTCAGTTTCCGCACAAACTAGCGCAACACTCAAAATTGCTTTCATATATAAACTTCAATGATCTATTCAATTATTGTCATCAGATCGCCAACAATCGTCTCGCAACACCGCCAGCACAGGCCGCAAGCCTCGCCGCCGTCGTACCGCCTTCACTCACGCGCAACTAGCCTACCTTGAACGCAAGTTCCGTTGCCAAAAGTATCTGAGTGTGGCTGACCGGGGCGACGTGGCGGACGCTCTGAACCTAAGCGAGACGCAGGTCAAAACCTGGTATCAGAATAGACGGTGAGTTAAGTTAATGAATTGAAAGGTACTGGGATACTGAAAGCCAGCGCTGCGAATGAGCTCTTCATATATGTATATTCATATGGCTGAGTCAGCTCCCTTTGACAACAGCACAGTATCTTACCCTAAATTTTGATTTTATATTTTTTTTAACTGTTTTTAATATTGTTGTTTTTGTGTTCTAGTTATAGTTTTTTTATTTTTCGTTTGTTCTGTGTGTAATGTGTGCGTTACTGTGTGATGTTTCGTCAATAAATGTATTTTTTTAAATATTGTGCAGCAGAATGCAAATCACAATTTTTTTAGTTTAACCAAAGATCTTGAATTTTTGCTTACATTCTTTGATCTTTGAGTTTAACTGATAAAAGAAGATTTGTTATCTACTTATTCACCGGATGAAGTGATAGCGAGAAATATATGAAAATAAAAATTTAAATAACCTTTTTGTCCTCAGAACAAAATGGAAACGCCAAAACCAACTGCGCTTGGAGCAGCTACGTGCGCAGGCGGCGAGCGGCGAGCGCGAACTGACCCATTCCTTGCCTCTTGCTTGCGCGCTCCTACCCCCATATCCAGCGTATATGCATTGCCATCTATGAACCAAAGTGAGAACTATTCATAAACATAACACAATCACTGATTAATAACTATTGTATAAGAATGCAAAAAAACACTTATTACTGTTAATAGAAAAATGTAAAATTAAAAAAAATAAGCGCACAACCATTTTTTTGTTTTTATAAGTTGTATATATTTTTGTCGGATGTAGTTTGAATGAAACTTTCGTAGTTTGTCCCTGTGATGTAATAAAGTAGATGGTAATAATAACAAATATTGTTTATACGAACTGTAAATAGGTATTAATTTAATATTATTTCTCTACGCATTTCTTTACCTATATGCAATATTATTTATGAATTGATGATCTCTGACGATGATACCTAATGATCTCTATAATTACCGTAATTACATAGTTATAAAAAAGTTTTTATTTCAATAAATGTTTTTGCCATTATGGCGTTTTCAGTTATAAGACCTATATTTTTTGTTTTTTATTTCGATGAAATTTGGCTTACGTGCACTGTATATTAGGAAAAATATAAATTCTGATCTCTCTCCGGTCGTGTCGGTCTGCCCTCCCATCGGGTATGAGAGTAAAAGGAAAAGAGAGTGCACCTGTGTCCGCGCGTACACTTGTACACTATAATATCTCCTGCGCAGCTGGCTAGTCTCTGTTGAGATTGGCCAGCATGGCCGAAATCGGTCAGAGGGAGAGCTATTATTAGGAAAAATAATCTTTTTATACTTTTATGTTATTTGATACAATATATTACGGCAGGTTTTGATTTTATTGTTAAAGTAATAACAATTACTTTTGATGTAATATTTTGCAGTTGTATTATGTTACTTCTGTATTTTCATCGATATAAATTGTTTTATGTCTACAAATATAGGACTCTACTAAAATTCAAAATCATTTTAAGCGCAATTAGAAACTTAGCTGTAAAGTGCAATAAAACAATTGTAAAAATAAAAGTTTTAGTTATATCATTAGTTAAGAGGTTTGTAATTTATTGTTAAGAATTAGAAATAAATATTATGGCAATTCGAAACGCTTCTCATTTCAAAAACCATTCTAAATTTAAACAATCACCGAGCTAACCACAGATTATGCAAACAATTTGCCCGTTGCCTTTTCGAATCAACTCTGACAACCGCCACCAATTTGCATCTTTTACACAGTTGTTAGCGAAACTTTGCCCGACAGCGTTTGAAGCGCTTTACCACCGCTGATATTACACGAGTATGAAAGATGTTTACAGCGCTGTGCGTCGCTTTAAAATTTAGCATCCATCTGCCGAGGTTTCAATATCGTATAACTGTCAAACGAGATGCTAATTTCAGGGCGTAAGGCAAAATTGCGATGATTATATCTTTATTTCCATTCGAGGGGGATACTGGGGTCGTGCTGTGAGGTAATTGGGCTGTTTTGATCCGGTGGGAGGGCGGCTAATTGAAGTGTTTTGTCGAGGGTATGTGAATGGATTTGTTAGTGGTGTTTTGATAATGTTCAGTGAGATGTCAAGATTATTTTCTTGTAAACTGTTATTATCTTGAATCGGTTTAGTGGTGAATTAGCGTTGATTGTATTTGAAGTTTATTTATGGATGGACAATGTCAGTCGTGTAGTTAGTCCGGTGCCTTGTAATTACAATAAGTATTTATTGTATTAAATTTTATTGAAACTCAATGAAGGAGATTTTAGAAAGGAAAGTCTAAGGATCAACTGTCGACTGTGTATTTAATTGGCAGCGCTGATATTATAAAAGAATCATTTTATACGTCCAAAGATTCAGAAAATTATAAGACAGCAACAGATTCAAAATATATATTTTAGTTTATATTATCTGTCGAGCTAAATTCAAAATTTTACAATCACGAATTTGTGCGTAGCTTCGAGATAATATGAATTGAATATCTTGGTATAACTATTGTTTACTTTATGCACCGGCACCCGTGAACTCAACCTTTAATTAAATTATGTTTAGAGTATACCACCAAGTGCGTTAAATTCCACGATAACATGTTTCACAGAATATTATTACTAGTTTTAATTCACAAAGCAGTTAAAAGTGATCAAGAAAGAAGTGAAAAACTACTAAAGGAATTGGAAGATGAATGGCATGTTACAACTTTGAACGATCCTAATTTTAGTGAAGACCTTTGTCAACCATATGAAGGTGTAACAAAATTAAAGAAACAGAAGGACGCTGCGTTAATCGATTTCGTATCGAGTGATCCTTTACCCTCTAATGTAAGCGAATTAATTGAATTCAAGTGTGTTGTTGATAGGAAGAAGAATTACGAACGTCGAGCCCAGACAGAGCCCGCGCTTTTAAACGAACCACAGATAAAAAATACTAGCTATATGAATAATAATTTGAATTTGGAAGCCGCGTCAACGGCCAAGATGGACGAAAAAGTTTCTACTCCAAATGATACACGTCGTAATGATTATCAGTTCAGCTCTGTTGAATATTATGATGAGTTGCCAGATTTCGATCTCTCCGTTTGCCCAGATGATGTGGAACTGGTGGTTTTGGAGTTGGATCAATTGAGAAATTATGATTTACAATGCGAGATGATTATTGAATGGCGGAGTTTAGATTAAAGAAAGTTGTTGAATAAAATTATAGCATAGAAAAATAATTTACAGACTGTTTTTTGTCCTATCTCTACTGAAAGTCCGTTATTTGTGCTTTATCTAAACGTTCATGATCGGATCTTATATTCAAGCAGGTTTTCAGAAGACTGAGGATATTGCAACACGCTCGTGGTTGCAAGAATAATTAGTAAAGAAATTTGTTTCCACGATTTAAAATAAGCATTTGAAAGATGTTTGATTCGGTTATGATATTCATTCTACTTGAAATTAAGAAAATTTTAAATTGTTGAAGCTACTTTAAAATACAATTTTAAAAGGACAAGGGTTTACGAAGGTTTTCTCGGTAATTAAATAAAATAAAGGTATTTCCGCCCTTTGAAATTATGGTAAAAAGTAGCTGTCACGATTTAAATCTGACAAATCTTCAAAGTTGTTCAAATATTTTTGTCGCATCTAAAACAGATGGAACAAAAATATAAAAATATCTACAGCATACGTCAACCATCAGAAACTGTACGATATGAAAAACTACATATTATTTTAAAACTGTTGCACTGTTTTTCGTACGGTGAGTGAGGGTCTGGAGGCCTGTTTTCCCATTCCATTTCTCTTCCATTCTGAGAAGAGTACTTCTAAATTGGCAAGGCATCTGCGACACTTTAATGTTGTATTTGTTTATGGGCTGCGGTCAGATATTTAACATCAGATCAACCGCGTTCTCCGCTTTTGTGCTGTAGCATAAAAAAAATACCTAAAATGTTGATAGGGGTTGCAAATTCGTTCTGGTTGCAGTTACCAGTAGTGACATCTATTGAATTTTTTTCCGTACTTATAACAAAAGTTTGTCTCCGGTGGTTATGGAATCCACCTAACGACAACAATTCTGACATCACATGGTTGTAATAGTTTACGAAAATTTCGATAGATGCCTCTTTTCACAATTTTTGGTTCTACAGTTCCAATGGTTTATTTTAAAACTCACAGATGGCGTCTGACTGGTTTCGCTATAAACAACCCTTTTAATAGATGTCGTTAATGTTGTTTAGTTATTTTGTGTTTTTGGGAAACATAAAAATGCAGTATTAATAGTTAAACTACACAAGATTGAAAAAATAATAATGTTGTCGCACTTAACGACAGAAATTTACCAGGAGGATATTATAAAAAAAATATGCATGGTTTAACTTTTCGTGTCTACAAGGAAGATACTTTCAGGTTTTAGTCTAAAACTCTTCTAATTATTGATCATAGTAGATAATAAATAACAGAAGATAGAAACATTAATTTTTAATTTATAACATTGAGTAAGACTTAGGCCATACGCGAGGTATTAATAATGATTTTTGGCAGTCAAAAGGAAATGAATCCGATCCATCAAATAACCACGCACATTTTAACACAGCAATAGTATACGTATATATAATATAGGAGTTGGGTGGTGGGTTCGATTCCCGAGGTTAAAATTAAATCAGTTTCTGTTATCAAATGATTGGAAATAAAACGTGGATTGAAGCTCAGTAAGGACGTATTTGTGTCGGTCGTATTGAGTGAAGCCTTAAAACTAGGTTAACGGTGCCACCTTGAACTGATGCAGAAATGCTGTGGCGTGACATTGTTACTCCATTCATGGGAAGGGTTGAAAGGATTGACATGGGTTTATTCATGATAGTGTAACGAAGTACACGAACATAAAAACAAAGAATAAATAAACAACACACAATTAGTACATATTTTGAGTAATTCATAAATCTTATATGCGTAAATAACAGATGAATTTCGGTTTTGAGATGACAGTGACTTTAATAAAAAGATAAATAAAGAATTTGATTTACATGAAAAAGACAAATTTGTACTGTCTTTGGGCGTAAGGGATTTAATGAACTATTAACGACTGTTTTCAATATTCTATCTATCCCTTGTTTTAACTAAAACTAATGTGAAAAGAAAGATTATTACTAACCTTTTTTTTCACATTATTTGTACTTACTTTTATTTAATATCCTATCGATGGATAGCCCTTGCTATGACTTTTGTCATACCTATAATCTGAGATAACAATTTATCCATAATCTTTGATACATTATTGAAAACGGCCGTAAGACACTAGGATTTTGAAATAATGTGTAAAAAGGATTAGTTATAATCTTTCTCTTATTCGTACAACAATAAGCAAGCTAGAGAAGTACCTAATTGTTATGGAAAAAATAGATATTGATAGACGACTAAAAATATATCTTGACTTCTATGACATTATTCAATTTGGTTATATTTCGGTATATAATCAAAACCTTATAAATAATACATGTTCTCAAAACTTGAAAACCAACCCAACCTTTTGTACAGAATTTCATGTTAAAAATACCAATTTCTTGATGAGAATCCCTGCTCGCTGCCAAGTATAAATTGATTTAATACTTTTTAGGTTAACGTTTTGAAATGTAAGGAAATACTTTTAGTAATAAGCCATTTCGATTTACGGCCGTTTTCAATATTCTATATGTCCCTTGTTTTGCTTACTAAAGTCAGACAAATGTATCTATTTGCACTTACTTTGATTTCAATATCCTATCGACGGATAGCCTTTGCTATGACTTTTGTCTATCTAACGTCATATAATCTGACATAACAATCTATCCATGGTCTTTGATAAGTTATCCGTAAGCTAATAATGAGTAATCTATTTGGGGAGGTAGTTTACCAATCTTTGCGTTGTGAGGCTCAACTAAAAGAAAAAAAAAATATTTTATGTTATAGATTGATTTAAAAGTTAGTAATGGTTAGCCAAAAGTGGCATTAGCATTTAGAAGCAATCTTGTAAGTGGCATAGATACGGTATAATGTAAGGAAGGCATTAGGAAGCCATAGAACCGAGGCGGTGTTTTAAAATCAAGGTTTACCGGTCACTGGTTGATCGATACAGGCAAAATGGCTCTATTGTCGATAAAAATTTAATTGTTGTTTTAATAAATATGTAATAACTAGTGTTTGATTAAATGTTGTATGGAAATGTAATTATAGTTTCTTAGAGTTGTGTTATAGGTAGGCGGTAGATTAAATAACATACTGATTATTTATTTATGTATTTTTTATAAAATGAAATAAGTATGGAAAAATGTATGAGGAATTATATTTTTTATGCATATCTTGATTGGGACATGTAAAAAAATTCCATTTAAGGTGATTCATATTAACCGACACCAAAAAGTTAACAGCCTATTTGTATTTAATATTGTTGAAATTAGATAATACTAACCTCGTAGGAATACCAGGATTAAAAGTAGTCTATCACCTAGTCTAGCTTATGACCTATCCATATACCAAATTTCATCAAAATCAGTTCAGTAGTTGCGGCATCATTATAAAGAGTGGGGACGACGAAATCTTTTTAATTAATACTACAAATAGAACAAATCGAGTCAATACAGTCAACAAAATTTCAAATATATTTCTATAAAGAGGTTGGTTTTATTTTTTGGCAAAAGGTATCCTAGGAATATATAGTTTCAGTATCCTAGGAATCTCTATTTTTGAGATAAAGACATACAGCAAAAAAAAAACATACGCTACGCATACAGCTACGCTTTTTTATCTGTATGTTTTACGAACGTATTATATATTTTCTAGAACAATCCTGCTACATTACTTAATATGTGTTATATGTTTAGAAGAATAGATTAATGAGCTTGGAAGTAATTATGGTAATTTCAAATATTGACAGAGTAGAGAGAGGTTTATGCTAAGTATATAATATAATTGTTTGTAATAATTGTTTATATATTACCTGTATCATATAACAATTCATAATTTTTGGTTCATCATATTTAACTAGTATGTAATGAAGAATTTTTAACAACAACACATCCCTCACATGTTTATCATATCCTGTCTCGCTCATAAGGGTCTATATTTTCTATCCCTTTCTTTTTCGACCACCGCGCATGCAGTTTACCACCCTTGCTCTAAAACTATTTCAATCTTCTGTTCCCTTTTGTGGTCCTAGTATTTCATCCAACTAACACGTGACTAAAAATAAACTAGTTTTCAATTTTTTTATTGTTTGACGTTTTTTGCACTTTGCAAACACTTTGTTTACTAAGCCTTGTTCACACATTGGCACTCTATTTTATTTTCAATAACAGAGATAAAACAAATTTACACTTGAAAACATTTTCGTTAACGCAAAAGTGTCATATGTTTTTTAAATTCTAATTAAACATTGAAATAATTTCGGAGACAGTTTTTGACAAAGAAAATTCGATGTAGCATTGAGCAAAATGTACGAAAACTACATCTTCCACATAGGCTCATTTCTATTAATATTAAACGTCGAAATTTAAATTTTAGGCGAAAATGTGACTGAAGACGAATTTTAATTCCCTCGCGGTCCATATTCATACGTGTGTGTTAAAATGCAATGACGTCATTGCAACCCTACATGTGGTAAAGGATAACCAGCTGCCGTTTTTGTGGTCCTAGTACTTTGGCTACAAAATACGTGACTTGAATGATCCGTTGTATCCCAGAATTTTTTCGACGAAGCGTTTTTTGCAATCAAAATCAATTGAAATTATTTATTTAACTTTGGAGTAAAATTTTATAGCAATTAAAAATATGGTTATAAAGAAACGAGTTAGTTAATACATATCATATCGAGGTAGTCAACAGATTAAGTATTGGGAGTGTTGAAAGACTGCGAAAAACAAATGCTAAACAATTTCTTTAATTTTATATTTTCGTTTCTTGACGTAAAATAGTTAAGGAACCTAATAATTTTTTGAATTATAGTGGCAGTATTACAGGTTACATTACTAAATAATATATGGTTACATTACTGAAAAACTATTGGCCTTTTTTGTTACGTCAACTTTCTTTTTATTTTATTGTTTTCGTTTAAGCCAGCCAAAACTCTTTTCCCTGCGACCTTTATAAATGTTCGTTATAGTTTCGAATTTAGAACTGAGCACCCATTTTTAATTCTCATCTGTATAATAAATTTAAACAAAAGGTTTAACAGAGACTAGTCCGTTATTGTCATAATGAATAGTAACGAAAATGGACCAACAAAAAACGTCATTCATTTCAAAATTAATTGAAAGTTATATGTAAGTTTGTATGTGTGAATGAATTTGCATACTCTTTTCATAATATGCAGTCTTAGTATTTTTGAGCTAGCACGTGTCACGCTCACACAAAAACTTGTCTTTTTCTTTTTACCCTCATTCTTCGTATATTGTGAAAAAATTGTGTGCATGAAGAAAAATTTAATATCTTTTTTACGAATTCTTTGCTTTGATGAAGTTTGTCAGTAAGATTTTGTTATGAGTTATTTATGGAAACACAGCTATCAAACAGATGTTCGATTATAAAGAAAATTATATTACGAGTTTTAAAAAGTGTTTCATTTTATGTAATATTTTTTACCCTTTTTTGAATTTTCAGAGAATTATAAGGCAAAGTACGCTTAAATTAGTAGAGGGAAAGCTTGCAATTCCCTTTAGACACTACTACACTGATCATGAATTTCAGTTACCTCAACTTTCCGGATTTACGATGACATTTGTCACAATATAGCTCGCATGTCAAGGGCGCCCGGTCGTTATAAAAAATATAAACTTGGTCCAAATCTGTGGTTTTAATTTGACGTCTACCGTACCGAGTCAACTTGCGACTCGCTGACCTACCACAAAACATGGCCAATCAAGAGTCAATTCGTTGTAGCATGACCTGAAAAATATAAAAAGTGTATTCCAATTTTAAAACTCTTATTTCGTTGTCATCGAAACAGTCGACTAAAATTTCAGGTTGGTAACATGAACGCGAAACGTTATTTTTAAACGTAATGTCTTCATTTATGTGCAGATGAAATCAGTACTTTAATATTCATAATAATTTAATTATCATCCCGGTAGAATATTGGAAAACTGCAAAGAATCGGTATCGATACGATGTTGATAGAGAGGGATGAAATCGACAAACTTCGATTCAAAATTACATCTTTCTTGTTATGTGTTCCTGATACATTTCCTTCCATTTCATCCTCCAACGTTCCCACGGGGTTTTCTTAAAAACGGGTAAAAAGTCCTGGGAATGCAAGTGGTTGGTTTTAGACGGGGCCAAACGCGGTTCTAAACTATATCTCTTTATATCTATGTAGTCCTATTACTATTCCTTCGGTTTCATCCTGCAATGTTCCCACGGGGGTTTCTTAAAAAGCCGTCTTAAAAAAGTCCTGCAAAATTCTATTCGTTGAGTGTGAGAACATCAGTTCCTGGAGCCTTCTGCGGTCCTGGTAGCTGGGTGTGATTTACACGTGACGTCATTTTAACACATTGCAGCTGGTACCCGACGCACAGCGTGACGCTTCATTAATTTTTAAAAAATGGCGTGTATAATAAAAACAGGTGCTGTTTGTTTAGGTATCCTTTGTAAAGTAGTCACCAATTATTATTTTAATTTACGTCAATATACAAGTTTCAAGTTACTACGGCAACCAAAAAATACTTTCCTAAAGTCTTCGAGAATATCAACTGTTACACGCATATAGTTAGTTGTATTTGCATTATAAACATCTGCAAATTTAGAGAGTTGAAACCTTAATGTAAGTAATGATTTATGGAAGAGGAGAGTTTGATTTTACGTTAAATTTATCAATTGAGTCGTGGTAGATAGGACCGAGGTACTCGTAAATTTCCGCGTGACAACACAAAAGCCCCAGAAGATCACGTGTGGCGTGTCTGATTGTACTAGGATATCATCCTAGTCCAGGAATGTATGCAATTCTATTGTTTTCAACATTTTTCAGGAATTGACTTGAATATCGATGACCCTAAAACGCCAATGTACAAAAGGAATAAAAATGTCAACCGATGTAACAATTTTTATTTAATTATTAACTAGCTGACTGAGCTAAAAAAGACGTTGTCTTGTATATAATACGGACAGATATTTAAAATTTACATTGTAATTGAGTTTTCTTCATGCATCTTATGTATCGCCTAACTTTCATGTGTAAACATTTAATATAAGAAAGCCGTTATCTATGTGAATGACATAAAGGTATTTACTTACCCATTACTTGAATACAGGTTATTTGGTTAGAACAATTCAAGTTTCTAAATTATTGTTCAATACTTTTTTTATACTTTAATTTACAATAAACATATGTAACGGCCTTGAGTGAGACCATTTCAATGTAAGGTACAATATTATGAATACGGTATAAAATACACATATTTATCACATGCGATTAGAAACTTAGACAATTCAAGTGGACAGTGTAAAAATATCATTAACATGATACGCATTTATTAATTGAAAAATCATGGTGGATTATAAATGGAACATTATTATTTTTTATAAGGAAAAAAAAGTGACAAACAACCACAAGTGACACCTCAAAAGCCCCAGAGCATCACGTGTGCCGTGTTTGATTGTACCAGGATCGCATCTTAGTGCAGGAATGTGTTCCAAGCTATACACGCTGTATTTTATAGTTGTTATTTTTTTCTAGGAAATTGTCTAGTGAAAGAACATAACTGATTTATGGCCCCAAAAGTATAGCACAAAATTACAATTTTTTCTTAAATTCCCACTTTTTTTTGTTCACATTTTGTAATTTATTATTTAAACAAGTCCCTTTCACATATTTAAGGATACAAATGCTTATAATAAATAAAATTTGTATAAAAATAAATGTGTTATAAAATAAAATAAAATAATAATTTACATGCATTCTTTTAACCAATTCATTCATTCATTAACGTTCATAACTGCTCTGTTACATTTAGTTATAGAAATTTTTATTATCATTGAACTAATTTATTAAAAAATAGGCTAGGGGTGCCAAAACAGGAACACCGCATTCTGCCTCCCTCTACACTCTCTGTCACTATTTTTCATACATACTTTACATTGTACTATTCCTTTCACGCATCCCGAGGGTGTGCAAAATACTTCGTGGCAGAATTAACAACTCTAAACTTATACCAATAAAGTTCATTCTTCGAAGGTAGCGTGTTTAGGGGTTGCGTGGCAACGAAATAGCATGCCAGCCAAAAATATGCACTGTATTGTATGCAATAAGTTGCAAATTATATAACTTTCTCCCGACTTCCTGGAATCGCAACACGGGAGAGTATTATTAAAAGCTAGCTCGCTAAGAATGATTTTCGAGTGCATCGGGCTATTTTGGGAATTCGATCTCTTCGCAGCTCCTGTTGTCCTAGTACCGAATGCCCTTTAACACGTGACGTCACCGAGTTCAATGCACCTGTATGGGGTTGTTTTCCCCTGCGCATAATTGTTACCCGCTCTTATTAAAATTTAGATTTTTATTATTTTTGAAGCAGTCGTTTTTCGGTGATTAAGATTTTTAGGGGTGGTTTTGTTTGCACATATTTTTTACGAATGGCTTTAGCCTGTAGGAGAATTAAAGTTGAATTGAGGGTGAAAATCATCTTATTTATACATGTTCACTCGTGTGTATAAATATTTATATTTACCGTGCCAGTGGAATTTAAGTGCTAGGTATATACTTACTTACTCCTATGGCACTGAAACCCCGAAGTGGGTCTTGGCCTCCGAGACGAGAACTCTCCATCTTGCCCGGTCCTGAGCGGTCTCGGTATATAGATTTAAAAAACATCGTATTAACACCTCTTGAATGCCTCCCTCTTCGAACCCACAACATCTGTAATCAAAGATGCGTCAACCATCTTTGAGATGCTATTTTACGGTCTTAAAATAGGTCAAACACGGGAAATAAATTTAAAGCCAAATCGTTTTGTCCCCTGAATGCTAACTGTCCACTCATTAGAGAAATTACTTCGCTAACTTCATTTATCAAATTCGTTTTCGCTTACTTTTTTGCAGAGTTAATTTGAGTGTTTTTTTTCTATTGAGAAGTGCATCGTGCAAAAATATTTATGATTATGACATCTGATAGACAGTTATGAATAAGATAGGATATCTATACTTCTATACTAATATTATTAAGGGGAAAGATTTGTTTGTTTGTTTGTATTGAATAGGCTTCGAAATGACGGGACCCATTTGGTTGAATTAATTGATTTTGTACAGAGATGCTTTAAAAACCCAAAAATGATATAGGATAGTTTTTATCCCGAAAATCCTACGGGAACGGGATATACTCGCGGGTGAAACGCGGAGCTCAGCTATTGTGTCAATAACGTCGTAACTACTGAACGGATTTTGATGAAATTCCGTATAAAGGTAGGTTATTAGTTGGATTACGATACCATTAAATTTTATAGACCCCGAATTTAACACGAGCGACACTGCCGGCAGAAGTTAGTCTAAAATTTATAAAAAAGAGCAGAATCAAAATTGGCTTTCCCATCATACCCAAGTAAAAATAAGAACAATGAAGTGTAATTTGAAAGTGAACAATTTAAAATACAAAAGGCTGACTGTAAATGATTACCAATAAAATAAATAAATAAAAATCTAGGAACATCTAAAAAAACAATTTACTCGCATTACCAGCAACATTGCAATTAAATTCCAAGTTTGTGCGTTCACAAAACGAAAGCCATAATATAAAATGGTAAGCAGACGACGTTCTGGCCAAATTTGGCTGCAAGAAAATGGCCTACAATATTAGTTTTGTAAACCACTGAACTATGTAATAATTGTGCTTTTACATGAGAATTTTTTGATATAATTGACCGAGTGAGGTCTCAGAGACGAATGGCCGGGTGTATCGTATGTAAGGATGAAAAACGTCTAATGATAACTTGAGCATCGTTTGTCCGATAGAGCATGAGCATTTCATGAGCGAATAGTTTGGAAAATGTCGTAAGGTAAGGGAGCTGCAAGTAAGAGCGGTAAGGGAAAGGAGGGGGGTTAAATAGGCGATTTTTATTTGAATACAGCCAAGTGAAATAATTTTAAGGAAGCATTTATCATACATTGACAGTAAATTAGTAATTATTAAAGTTGAAAAGCACAACCGTTCAGCAATACAATTTTACACTACCAAAGGTTAACCGGTAGAAAATGCCATTTAGACATTAATTTCGCCTTTCTTTTAAAGAGCAATAAAGAATTTTATATCTATTTAAATATCCTCTATACTCTGTGAATAATTTGAAATGTAAGACTACGTTAAACGTATCACAAATATAATGCCAACATGTGTCCAATTTGGGAACATCGTAAAAATCCATATTCCCATATTCACAGCGCATCGCAGTAAAATAAGTGTCGTCTGACAACAATTGTTCTTCCATTGCCAACAGATATAGTTAAAATTTTTGTTTAAGCATTGTGCCAGTTTCTTAGCTTAATAGCACCATTCGGCTAAATTACTAAAAAAATACAATCGAATTCAGAACCGTCTATTGGATTAAAAAAAACATTTCAAATTTCGAAATCGAGTTTATGCTTTCGCCCGACGGCGGTTTGGGCGCGAATTTTAAAATTGGAATCCGATTTTGTAATGTGCCATTATCGTGCCAAATTGGGAGCTAAATTAGTAGGATTGGAATAAGGTTACAATATCGCTGTATTTCTATATTATGCCTAGTTATGTTTTTTGGTAACTTTTTTTATACATCACTGAGACTGTTCACATAAATAATAGGGTGGCATATTGATGTTTTGACATAGTTTGGGCACAGATAATATAATACTAGGTTTGGGTATACACTTGCATTGCTTTGAATGTGTCTTAAACTCTTAGGTCTGGCATGTAATACGGAGTAATCATGAAGTCCCTTTGGCTGTGTAAGGCTGGTTCTAAACAGCAATAAGACAAGAGAAACCAATCTAAATAATGTTATCCTCTCTTGTGAGAAATGATGCATGCATTTTAAAGGTTAGTATGAGCATTTTAGTCCATACATTTCTTGTGAAAAAATTAAGTGAAACTAATTAATTACTTTAAGTGAAAGGTGTTTAAAATCTTCCAAACTTAAGATGGGTTGCAAAAACTCTGATTGTTCACGACTAGCTGTTACGCGCAGTTTCGCTTTAACTTTCTAGCATTTTCGATATATTATTTGGAATAATGTTATATATATTATAGCCTATAAAAAATAGCCTATGTTACTCGTGGATAATGTAGCTTTCGAATGGTGAATTTTTAAAATCGGTCCAGTAGTTTTTGATCCCATTGTAGCCGAACAAACCAAGTTTTCCTCTTTATAATATTAGTAGATACAATGGAAATATATCGAAAATTCTGGAAAGTTGCCGACAGCATAGTTCGCTAGTTTTCGGTACTTATTACCGGTTTTTATCACGTTACGCGGCTTATACTAATGAGATTGTGAAACGCTATGAGAGTCACTTTGATATGAAACTTAGGCAATCGATTATTAAATAAATTAATAAATAAAATACAGTTTCTAATGGGCCATGGGAAGGATCTATTTTGACGACCCAATTGGCGCAGTGGATATAGCAATGGTCTTGCGCCGGAGGGTGTGGGTTCGATCCCCACGAGTAGAAAATTATTATGTGATGAACGTTGTAATTTTCTACTGTGTTGTAAATTTATCTATAGTATAAACATACATACTATAGATAAATTAACAACTAAAAGTAAGTTTAAGTAAGTATGTCTATCAGTTATATAGTTTCCATAGTTTTGCCAAGCTTTGCCTGGTTTTAATGTTCAGGAATATTTTTTTATTTATTTATTTTTAAATCTATTTTTAAATATATACAGACTATGTATTCCAAACTTGCTTAATTTTATTGTTACTTAATACCACGAATACGTATAGATACTGTAATCTTTTAAATTTGACTAAGTTTACTTTAATTTTTAATTTTAATTCGTGGACAGCATTGTGGGCTGCATCATTGATAAATATTATTTGTAACAAAATTATGTTTGTTATATTTATGATGTAGCTGTTTGTTTTTGTCCCATTTTTTGAAAAATAAAAATACGTCAAGGTTTAAGCAAACAAAACCATACGCAACAGCTCGTGTTACAAAAAACAACGCTGAAGTGTGACCCGTTTTTTGATAGATTAAGTTTTTCTTTGAGCTAAACGTTTTTCATTTGGTTCAGTTTCTTTTAAGAAAAGATTTCTGAAAGTTCTCGAAGCGCTTACGAGTGAGTTCCTTAGAACAAACGATTTTTGTGCATTAATAACTGTTTCGGTATAAAATTGTAAATAGATGTTACGTCAAATACTCTAGTGAAGTAATTATTAATAAATTTCAGATTCAAAACGTTAATATTTAATATTAACGTTTTGAATCTTGAAAATGCAGAAGCGATATTTATTTTTATCGACCAAATATTGTACTAGCTGAGCTCCGCGGTTTCATCCACGTATATATCCCGTTCGAATTAAAAACTATCCTATATCATTCTTGTGTTTCAAAGAATCTCTGTACAAAATTTCACCCAAATCTGTCCTGTAGTTTCGGAGCCTATTCAATACAAACAAACAAATAAATCTTTCCTCTTTAATCAGTCTAAAATGGTGATTGTCTCTACAGTCTCTACAATTTCTAAATTAAATTAATCTTAATTGATATAATTTAGTTGCTAGTTGTACTGATAAAACGGGAAATTTAAATGCTCCATTGTTCTTTGATAAGAGTTTAGAAAAGGAAAATTCCTGTAACTATGTAAATGTTATCATTTATAATAAACTAGCGACCCGCCCCGGCTTCGCACGGGTTTAATGGATGATATTATACATAAAAACCTTCCTCATGAGTTACTCTATCTATTAAAAAAAACCGCATCAAAATCCGTTGCGTAGTTTTAAAGATTTGAGCGTTCATAGGGACATACAACATGACACATGACAGAAAAAGCGACTTTGTTTTATACTATGTAGTGATAAAAAAAAAATAAATTCATAAATGCAAGTTTGATATACCGTCCTTGAATTCAATATGGAAATCAATCTTTTAATTAAATCTTGAATAAATAAGAAAGTAATTGATCGCTATTTTTTGTCCTACGCCGCCATTTTTCTTTGGCCACAGTCATAAAGCCGCAATATATTCGGGTCGGACCATTGATTTTGTGCGTAAATTCTAGAGGGATGTGTTGTGTACTCTATACTCTATAGTCTATAGATATATATGTTACTGAAGAAAAATTACTAATACTAAAGATAAATTGATTTCGTGCGTAAATTCTAGAGGGATGTGTTGTACTCTATACTCTATAGTCTATAGATACAATAGGTTACTTGAGAAAAATTACTAATACCAAAGAGAAATTGATTTTGTGCGTAAATTCTAGAGGGATGTGTTGTGTACTCTGTACTCTATAGTCTATAGATACAATAGGTTACTTAAAGAAAAATGACTTATACCAAAGAGAATATCTTTTTGGAATCGATCACAACATTAATTTTAGTTATGTTAAAAATAAAAATGTTATATTAATCAATTCTTAATATATTTTTAGTTTGATATATATCTATTTTTTAATTTTGACAAAGTAGTATTTTGCAAAAGTCAAAATTTGTATAATGTTAAAAGTTCATATTCTATGCTCGCTACATTTTAAGTCTTTTAAATAAATCCTCTTAGATCTAATCTTGATGTTGAGTGCGGAAGTAACAAATGTTTACAAAATACCTCAATTAATTCGCATGCAAAGGGCAAAACGTCATTATATCTTCCGTCTACTCCGCACAAGGTGAATCGTTTAAGAAAAAGAATCCATTCATACCGCATTATACCCGTAAGTAGTAGGAATAGAGGTCAAGCCTTGTACAAAACATAGAATTAACATAAAGCTTGCTGAATATAATCTGTTGGCGTTTCCCGCGGTTTTCACTTTGATTCGTTCGAAATTCGATTCGAATGTGTGATTCGGATATAGCCGGATTAGTAACGCTATTAATTTGGAAATCTTTTTTAATTTCCTTGATATAGTTGAATGAAAATTTGTATTTAGAAACAAATTTTGTTTCGATTTTTATCAATTGTCTAGTTATTGTATTTTATTTTGTTCATTAATATATCCAAAAAAAAATATATGTAGAAAATTATAATATACAATTACTTAATAATTAAATAATATTAGGGTCGTATTTTGTTTAGAAGCAAATAGCCGTAACGAAAATAATGGGGACATTGCTTTTCTAAATGTGAAGGATCTTTTACGACCTCATTTCACAACAATGTCACTGAACAAAAAAGCACACGCAATATTTAGGGACGGATATTAATAGACCAAGTGTCCACAAACATATGATGCGATTCGAGAAAAACGATAGAAAAATTTGCCGCGATGTGCTTGCTGAAATCCAGTCCGCCCTATAGCATTTACCGTGTTGGTCGGTTTCTACGCGCCTCCCTACAAATCGTTCGAAATTTAAAAAATCCCTTATCTCCGACCGTGAAAAATGTGTAAATTTAAAAAAAGAACTTAGTGACCATAGACTTGTAGTGCCAAACAATGGGATTGAGTGAACGATTTCTATTGAACGCGTTTTGGCGGCAAACTTGGATGTCAGTGAGTTTGACAGATGAACCTCCCGCGCTTTTCCTTCAGGTGCGTTCGAGTAACATACTTTGATAACGCTTGATTAATGATCGCACTGATTCTCACGTGTCTAAACTGTGAATTAAATGAATAAAATAACAATACGGCGTTAACTAGCGGAATGTGTCGTTTCGAAAAATAAACTGCGTTGGCCCAGATCTGTTGATACGTGGATCGTTCTACATAAAAGATCAAAGCTCGGGATAGATGAAGTTAGTTAGTAAATGCTAGAATAAGGTGTTATTTGGGTTTGATATGAGAGTATTATTAAAAAATGTGGAATAGGCGTCAGATATGAGGAGCTTACGGAGTTGGGCGCACGTGGCCGATTGTAGTGACATGTTTTATAGTGACGTATATAATGTTCTGGCGTGTTTGACAAATTGATCTTGTGATAAATATAGTGTGATGGACGTATTCCTGTTAATCTTCAAAGGCTTGAAAATTGATGATGTAAGGTACAGTACAAGACGAGCATGGTTCGCGTTTGTATTTATTAAATTATGAATAATGGTCATATTATTGTCATTCGATAGATCATGTATCACGCATAGCATAATTAATATTCGTTTGAAAATTTAAAAATAACAATTTGAACAACGTTTTTTATGGCTGCGTTCTGCTTATCAATTTTTTTTATGCGAATTCCATAAAGTGCTATTGAAATATATTTTTTTAATCTTATTTATTTTTAATTCAGATAATTAATGCATTAATCTAAGATAAACCTAAAATATTTTCTAAGCGACAGTTACATAACTTATTTCGAAAAGAAATAATTTTAAACCTTTACAAATAGTCAATAATTTGCTTAGTCGGTTGACACAGTGGACGTATTAAAACGTTCCGTAATTCAATTAGCAAGTAATAAAGTAGATTTCTATGAATTACCTTTTGTACGGAAATTTATAGAAAAATGTCGGAATTGGATAAAGGCCAAGGGCTTACAAACAAATTCATTTATTGCTCTATTTAGATTTATTTTATGTTTATTATAATTATTAAATATTACTTTTTATTATGTTGAATAATATGGTAATGTTGAATTCGTAATTTTGTCATTAAAATTCATGAGCTGTAGTCTAATTAGGTTGAGTTTTACGACAGACAGGCTGAGAATCTAATCAATATCGGTTTAGTTAATGTATTATACGTATTACATATGCTTAATATTAATTTAATTTCTTTAAATTGGTATGATTGGCTCTACTTTAGGAATCAACTCTACTCTCTCTACTCTTACTATGGACAGCACATATAAAAAAAATCTGTTACATATAAAAAATCTTTGTGAGAGAAATATATTATTTAGGTTTTTATTTGATCACTTGACGTTGCAAGAAATATCGATAATATATATTATGTAACTTTAACCCTTTTTTTTTTAATTATTTAAAAGTGCTTAAGTTTGCTTAAGTGTTATACTGAAAAGCCTTATGTGCCCATATACTATTTATCTTGATGATTTTATGACTCAATTGTATTATTACATAAAGCAGTTAAGATTTTATTAAATAACTAACCGATGAAAATGGACGTTCTTAAATAACCTTTCAAAAACATATTTTACATCGGTCTCTTTCTGTAACACTTATATGAAAATATTATCTTACAATTGCAATATTTCCATAAATAAGGTCGAACGTTCAAGATGCCTGCTTTTGACAGGTGGACTTCGTTTATTTGCATGTTACATGTATGTATTAACTTGAACGTACTTTATAAAAATTATAAGAGGAGAGGAAATATTAAATATTATTTGTTTATTTAAAACCTTAGTCGACTGCAAAGCGACTATGTCGGTCTAGAAGAACACAGATATAGTTTTTCTTATAAGTAAATAAATTCCGAATACATTCCATTAAAATACGTACGTAGTACGTTACGTAGAGGAAATATTTATTAACTCCGTTTAGTTTTTCTTACGTGTAGAATGGTATTCCTCCAGCGGAAAGAGAGGATCCTCGATGCCTTTGTATTCCAAGGATTGTTGTCAGGAAGTTGTGTGCATTATAATAAAAAATATATTATGTATATAAAAAAAATGCTACTTAGCTTTCTTACTAAGGTGCAAATCATTATTTTTATTTATTTTTCCATAAAAAATATTCCAAACTTATTATACTTATTACTTAAGTACTACTTAACTGTCCTACAGTTTGGCAGATGTAGCTCCTTTCTTATATTATATTATACAATAAAATTATTTTACATATATATTTATATATATACTTAATCGATCACCCAACTCAGTACAATTTTTGACAAGAAATCTATATAAGTGAATAAATATTCGGTTTTGAATTTATTATTTAAATAGTACGATTTAGGCATCGTGACGCTACATCTACGCTACGTCTACTTCCCTTCCCCTTCAGTTCGACTTGTACAAACATCGGTGAACTATATCGACGTTGATTGTTTTTGAATATCATTTGCATACCGATTGAGTAATACTTTCTTTGTCGGGTTATATTCCGTATTTTAAAAAGCTCGGATCAAATGTCGTATGATTCTACAGTGTTTATAAATTCGTATTTATTTATTTTTCATGATATGTTCGGGTAAGACAGAAGTTAGTATAAAAACTTATATGCTATTAGTGAGTACATCAATTAATTAATGTTCATAAAAAAAGAGAATTTATTGATTATAGCGATTTAGAGACGTTACAACATGAGATTAAATTTTAAAGGCTTTTTAAGCAAGGCAATGATCTGGTTTTAGTAACTCTCTTCTATAAAAGATAAGCGTGAAACAGAAGATACATAGAGTGCTTTTGCTTCATATTTATACTTGGTTATTACCAAGTATACAATATCTCCAACTTACTATATCCTATGTGATAGTGTTTGGAAATAAAATAAAATAGTTATATACAGTACTATGCCCTGGTACTCTTTGTAAAATAATGTCTTCAAATGCGCAATTTACTTAATACAGAGGCATTTAAAAAATAATAGTAACATTAAAAAAAATTGTGCCCAGTGTCCTCTTTTAGAAAATAATCTAAAATCACAATCTCTAATCAGCAAACGAGGTGTATAATGATTTAACGGTCTACATTATTATGGCTGTTATCAGCTAGAATAGTTCTTAGGTCTTAGAGAGAGAGATTGCATATCGCTATGGAAATCACCCAAAATATTTCGAGCTACAACAATATACTTAGGTGCTCTTGAGAGGTATATGTCCTGAAATCTTTTTTAGAGAAAGAAGCTTCGGAAAAATACATACTTATTTGTTAAAAATGCGTACTTATTTGTTGAAATACGAACTTATTTGTTAAAAATACGTACTTATTTGTTGAAAATATGTACCCACTTGTTTCTCGCGTTGGTCAAAAGAAGAGAGCACGTGTCATGTTGGTATTTCTTGGGAAATCACCCAAAATTCACAAGCAGCTAACTATGTCGGAGTGTGGTGGAGTGTCGGACAAACGAGGCATATAATGAGTTAATGGCCGCCATTTTTATGAGCAGAGAATAGCTTCTGTAGAGAGAATCCTGTACATGCTTAATATGTATATCTATTTTTGATTTCTCCAATCGTCATATGCCATTGGGAGCTGCTGAAAATGAGCGCTGCGACTAACGTAGGCAGCATACGCTGAGCAGCTGTCCTTTCAACGCCCCACTGCTACTTGTGTGTAGTGTCGGACAAATGAGGCATATAATGAGTTAATGGCCGCCATTTTATGAGCAGAATAATTCGTAGCTTCTGCAGAGAGAATCTTATCCTTGCTTCGCTATGGAAATCACCCAAAATGTTACAGGCAACAGCAAAATACTAAGGTGCTATTCAGAGAAGGTATATGTCCTAACCTTAGTTAAAGAAAGGAGCTTCACAAAAATACATACTTATTTGTTAAGAATACGTACTTATTTGTTAAAAATACGTATTTATTTGTTAAAAATACGTACCCACTTGTTTCTCGCATTGGTCAAAAGAATGGAGCACGTGTCATGTTGCTATTTCTTGGGAAATCACCCAAAATTCACAAGCAGCTAACTATGTCAGAGTGTGGTGGAGTGTCGGACAAACGAGGCGTATAATGAGTTAATGGCCGCCATTTTTATGAGCAGAGAAATTCTGCTTCTGCAGAGAGAATCCTGTGCTTGCTTCGTTATCGAAATCACCCAAAATATTTCAAGCTAGGTAAAATACTTAAGTGTATTATATGTCCTGAAATCTTTTTTAGAGAAACAAGCTTCGGAAAAATACATACTTATTTGTTAAGAATGCGTACTTATTTGTTGAAATACGAACTTATTTGTTAAAAATACGTACTTATTTGTTGAAATACGAACTTATTTGTTAAAAATACGTACCCACTTGTTTCTCGCATTGGTCAAAAGAATGGAGCACGTGTCATGTTGCTATTTCTTGGGAAATCACCCAAAATTCACA